>NQII01000835.1:0-122554 GCA_002778355.1 Clitarchus hookeri | reverse complement strand
AGGCGTTACAATCCCTTTTTCCGCGTTCCGGCAGAACAAGCGCTGATACAAGTATGCCACGGGCCTCGCTGAGCCTGCACTATCCCTCCTCGAACAGCCGCGAAGAAACTCTATTGTCCCAGGCTAAATTACCATTTAAGGTTTTCTGGCTAACTAATATTTATGTTGTCTTGCTACTACAATATCAGCAAAGACGCAGGATACCTAATATCTCAGGATAGATGGTTCGTTTCGAACGTAATTTGCTATTCTTTACTTTGGGGACCAATCAGCTCTTCTCAAAATTTTCTAGGATAATTGAGAAAATTATTTTCGCCCTTCCCCTTCTTCCAGTTAAAGACGGTCATTCAATTTTTTTTTTTAAATTTGTAATAACATCTTATAAAACGCTGTCTTTTTTAAATACTGCGAAATATAACATAATTGTGTGTCTTTGCAAATAGGGGACCGGCAAAGTGCATTTGATTGCAATTAGTGATTAAAATAAGTAGTAAATTCTAGGTATCCTACTTAAATTATAAGCTATTCACGGTTAGATGAACACTTTTGAAACCTCTGCTTAAGATCTATGTATCTGCCAATTTTGTATCCTTCCACCGTATGCAAATTTAGCGTTATCGCAGGCACGATCATTTCATTCATGCGACGATCAAGATTGAGTGAGTGAAGAGTTTCGGGCGGCTCTTAACAGCGAGGTCTTGAGAGACGATTAAGAGAGACTGTAAAATAGTTACAAACGTTAGTGCAGTATATATTACTAATATGTGAAACTGTAGAATAGTTACAAACGTTAATACATTACTAATGTGTGAATTCTTGATCTTATGTGCATAAAACCAATGAATTTAGTACCCACAAATTTAAACATCCTCGATTTAGTACAATGTCAGACGTAGAATTACTTATCCCACATCGCTGCTAACTTTACTGGCAGCATTTTGGCAAGTGTATCCGTAAAAATAGGGCATATACGGAGTTATTAGCAGGAACATATCTTTAGAAGTTGATTTCATATGTGCTTAATTACTCATGAACCAGCTATAACTACATACGTGATATAGGAATTTTTTGATCGCTACCTCACGTGGTCCCTTACTAAACGAGGTGCGTCTTTCCCCTTTTAATTTTTTATAGGTGGACTTAAGACCAACTTGCAAGTCGTTGGTTAGTGCGTTTTCTCATCATGTTTTATTCCTTTTCTCTGCTCCGTGTCTTCCTCGCGTAACCGCCCATCAACGCTAAAGAGCTCAGTGTCTCACTTCACTTTTGTAATCGAAATGTTGTTCAAAAGGGCTAATCCTTCACATATTGTACATGTACTCATATTTTTTCCCCCATCCCTATAACTCTCATTGTAGAGGCCATATTGAGATTTTAGCACAACAAAGTATAACTAATCACTTTCCAAAATTTATTTATTCTGTTACTCATTTACTTACTTGGTTTTCTGACTTTTCATTGCCAAATATAAACAATGTTTAGGCCATAAGAATTTACTAATTGATTTATGGACAAGCTAGAATAATAAATATTTCTAACTTACGTTTGTGACACTTTTACAATTGCGCCACTAAGCCAATAATAATAAACATGCAATAAAATGCAGGTCAAAAATCGTATTTCACTGTAACAGCAAGCAGTTACTGAGCAATTAATAGCTGCGAGACTGTACATAGGACTGTGAAGTATAACCTGCAAGTCGGTGAATTCAGACATTTTTCACGTTCATAAAAATAAATAATTGTTTTACGAGGATAACCTGTCAGATATCAACAGAAATAGCAATTAAGCAAAATTGCATTCAGATAACGTATTAATTATCTGTGCCCTGCCAATTATTAAAATGGTATGTAAAATAAATATGTACTTCTAAATTGTAGCGAAAAAATATTTTCCAAAATTGGTGCAAGGGGGTAGATCCCCTTAATTTAACACGCCGCAGAAAATCCTGGGTCCCTGGTAAACATCTTATTCTGCGGTACCAGAAACGTGTGACCATATAAATGTCTTCTAACTGAAGCGCCCACTAGCAACCAAATGTCAGATCCCAGAGCAAAGCTATGACTGTGAATTCTAACTGGTTGATCAAATACAATGCGAAAGTCACCCGAATGCTAAACGTTTGCCATCGTCCCATAGTTGTGCAGGGAGTGTTCGATGGTTAGGGATCCAATGACATAAAATACTACTATGTTTATTTCTGTGGCGTTTAGTCAGTGTACTGAAATATAACGCTAAAAGGTATGGTTTGCAGCTCTTAGCATAGTGTATACTGCGTATATTTTAAATACGAAAGAGACCAGATGTTAGAAGATGTATCGTGTAGAACACAGGTCTGCCGTCATGCTATGGTCCGAGTCTCCTGATAGAGCGCGGGTTATCTTCATTCCCTCACAACATTGCTGTGTCCGAAAGGCTGATTTGTGCACAAAGAGAAACAATGGCAGGAAAACGCGTCTGGCTTAGCGCGCAGTTGAACCTACGGCAGACGTCAAACGAAGCCCGCCGTCGAAAATACAGCGGGCGCGAAATGAATACTGGCATGTGTCCGAGCGGGCGGTCGCCCCCGCAGCAATGGCGAGTCTTTGTTGCTTTGTTTACCGTCCATTGTTCCCCGCTCCACTTTGTTTCCCTCCATTTCACCCCTCGACCATTCTATTGTTCAAATTGTTTCTGCCAGTTTCACCTTTTTTTTTTCCTCGTACAGAACTACTTCTGTCAGGCCGTTTCCTGCGGCGTTCGTACAACCAGAGCTTTCCAATAATTGCTTCTCTCCCTCGTCCCTGCGTCAAAAGCCATAATCATGATCATCACTTATTTACATGTTTTCTGTTGGCTCCGTGTTGTCACCTGTCGCTAATTTTTACACAAGTGCAATTATTTTAGCGAATTTTGTGAATTTCCCTCGAGGGCTCCGCCTAGAGGCAGGTTTATTTGCGTTAGGAATAGAACCTACGCTGCTGTAAGGGCGAATTTGGCCGGCTCGTCTAAGCGATGTCGCCTCTACATGGAAGGCACTGAAATTGCGTGCAGTGTTTTCTTCGTGAAATGTGAAACTATGCGAATTAAAGCATCGACCTTATTTTTGGAACGTATGTAACAAATTTAATACATTCGTGTATTTCTGGACGCACCTGGACAGTATGATTGTACTAAAGTGTTATGCGCCCAACTGGAATATATAACTAAGGGAAAACTGACTGACAGATTGACTGACATGTCAACACCCAGCCTCAACCATTGGTCCTAGAAACATTAAATATGGAGGAAACATCCACTATGTAAAGTAAACAGCCACTAAGGAGAGATTTTTCGAAATTCAACCCCTAAATGGGTGAAACGGGGGTTTAATATTTGTATGAAAAAAAAATTATATAGTCATTTGAAGTCACCGAAACTATGTAATGGCACTAGGCTGCATGTCAAGGCTATTTCAAGTATTTAACTATTTTTTAATGTTTGTGCCGCGTATTCCATTGATTCACAACGACCTACCTTTTGAATTCAAGAAACTGCAGCTTCGTCTCAAAGTGTGATTCCCGATGACGATAAATAAGTCGCAGGGGCAAACAAGCAAATTCGCAGGAGTTGACTTGGGGCAGGAATGTTTCTCCCGCGGTCAGTTTTACGTGGCATGCTCGCGTGTAAGCTCACTTCTCAGCCTGGTTGTTTTGGTGCCACCCTTTAAAATGGTAAAGAACATCGTTTACAAAGAAGTATTGTAAAAAGCCTTACTTACGTGCTGACACGGCTGATAACTTATAACAACTCCAAACTTAGCAGCTACAAGTCTCTTATTTTTGGACTTGCATTTCATTCCACTTTCTATTTTAAGATATGTATTATATTTTTAAGACCTACATACTATTAAAAAAAAAAATTGTAACGAACACACGAATTCTACATGGATAAAGTCGCGCGGAAAAGCTAGTATAATATATTTCATATATGTATGTGCACTAATTTTAGTTGTTAATTTAACTCTTTCATACCCATTGTGGACAATTGTATACGTGTTTCACAGGAAGGCAATATTTGGGCGCTACTGTACACTGCCAAGCTCAGTGATCAATGATCTTCTCTGGAGATTACTAATTCGTAAACCTTGCTACTGCTCTACGTTATGACTGGCTCATATCACAGATCACCGAACACAAAGCCTACAGCTTATTGGTTGAGATAACTAAACAAGATCTCTTCCAGCTTAGATACAGAACGCGTCAAAAAATATTTCTAGTTTGCAACACCATATATATGGTGTAAGGTTTCGTTGGAATCGTAATCATAAGGCGTACAGCACACTTACAATACTTAATGGTTTCAAGTAGCTAGGCATGCTGTTATAAGAACATGTAAAATTTATGTTTTTTAAATTGGAAATAGCAGAGAGATGTAGGTTTTGCGTGGGAGTGCCACCGTGCAACAAAGATATTGTCGGCAAATGGCTGCTTTGTAGGGCTGTCTGTCTCCCTGATTCGATGCGCCCGCGACTTCCAAATTATGCACAGAGGCTTGGGACTGGACAATAAGGCAGCTCGGAGAGTGCTCTTTTGTGTTTAAGATGAACACCAGTGGGAAGTACTACTCGCATTCGAAGCGTCCCGCCCAGCCAATGGGAAGCCAGAAATTAATAAGGGTACTCCCTCGAGCAATACAATAGTTTGTATTAAATTGTGTAAAAAAAAAATAATATTTATGTGTGGATTTTCAATAAATTTATAATATGAGACATTAAGATTAAGTAGTGGCACCTGTTTTTCGCGAAAGGATTTCAGTACAAGTTTCCAATGCACTTTAGTTCAGAACCACGTTCGAGATTGGATAATTTGAATTGTTACGTGTCTTATATGTCTGCCCGCGAATCACGGAAGGTCAGTATCGGAGAAACTTAATGCTTATTGGCTCACTCGTGTGATAGACTCTCTTCCCACAAAGACAAGCGGCCAATTGTCAAGTGAAGACTGCAAGCGTACACACAGGACATTGAAGTCTAGCCTCTGCATAAATACTTTTGCGAAAAACAGGTGGCCATAAGTATAAGTAACTGGAGTTTTGTAAATTTCTTGTGATTTGTTAGATAAATATAGGATTTCATTTCCTGAGTTGGCATTCGGCTCTCGGGGCTTGTAGTGTAGACGCTCTGGACCAGCTACAGCGCGCTTGTGACTCACGGAGCGTGGGCGTCCGTTCGAGCTGCATGTTATAAGCAGGGACACCCGATTTTTGCGGAAAAATTTCACGAACAGTTGTATTTCATAAGCCTTTAGCTCAGATCTACTTTCGTCATTGGCTGGTTTCCGTGCTACAAACCTCAGGGATGTGCGCACGAGTCCCAGACCTACGGCATCGAAGTTGCCTAGTTCTGATTGGTCAGTCAAGTAGTTAAATGTCTTCTCACGAAGATACACCGCCAATAAGCAAAAGCGGAAATCTTTTCGCGATATTCGGGTGTCCCTAGTTAAGAGTAGAGCTAGTGATTTTTCGCGAATAAATTTGAGTGCACGGTAGACTGCAATACTATAAGCACCCAACAGAAGTTTGTCTGTTGCTATTGGTTGCGGTCTGCTTGAGAAGGCGTTTTCATATTTTACCGGGCGACTCAGAATTCGGCAACATCGGCACGGCACCTGCGTGATTCGTGTGCAGACAGTCAACACGGGTCAAAAAGTAATTCAGCCAATCAAGGTATTTAAACGACCCTACAATGTTTTGAAATATAACTTGTTTGAAATCATTTCGGTGGAATTTCACTACCCTTTGTTACAAGATTACATTTAGACTGATTCGCCAGGCACAGGATGCTCTCGGAATCCGTTGAGGTTCGCGGGTGCATTCGCCCCAGAATAATATAAGGGTTGTAAACGAGAGTTTAATTTAGAGTTCGCGTATTAATTTGAATTAATTTTCTGGCAATTGAACGCACAGACAACTACTGTACACGAAAATAACTTACTAAAAGAATATAATGTATGTAGTAATTTAATTCTCGTCATTTAGTATCTCCAGCACTTACTCCGATAAGGAGGTAGCGAAATTAAAATGCCGTTCCAACATAATATTTATTACATTTGTAATGTACCGAATGAGATATTACTCTGTCGCATAGCACAGAAGGACAGAGGCGAAATGGCGTGACGGTTACTTCGATGTGGGCGTACCCCATTCTCTGATCGGCTGCGCGAAGATCTGGAACGGGCATTGAGTCTGATTGGCTACTGCGGAAAGTTCCTACTGGCCGGCTGGCAAAGTAGGTTACCTCGCATAGATCTGCGAACGGGGCGTTCCGGCATGTTGCAGGCTAGTGACGCCACTTTGCTCGCGTTGGCGCATGGAGTTCGCGGTACAGGTGGTTGTTTCATGCGTGTATTCTTAAGTACCCCGTGCCTCTCTCGTGTGAAGTGTTCTTTTTGTAATCAGGCACACTGAAAATACGTTCAGTAGCATTTCAAGCGGCACGTAAGCGGACGTCGCATATTGGACCTTTGGTGGTCGTACACTTCAAAGAGGAGGCCAGGCACATGAGAGTTAGTGACACCTGATTTTCACGTAAATATGTTCTTACCCAGGCTAGACTTCAGTATCCTTTATGCGTACTTTTTTTTTCGTTACTGGTAGCATGTCTGTACGAGAAGATAATTGGGTTTTTTACTGAGCCAATGGGAATTAGATTACCCCAGTTCTGTAAGTTTGTGATTCGCAGGCAGGCGACTCGTAGCAGTTAAAAATCATTCAATAACGAAATGAGATATGAACAAAAGTGTTTTAAAGTGTAAACAGGCAGGAGTGCTTTTCGATAAAATCGGGTGTCCCTAGTGATACACATGGCTGTTCCACTCGTGTACTCTCAGGTGTCCTGGCGCAAAGTGAAGATTTCGGTGGCTGTGAGAACGTTCTCTTTGTTGCAGCGTGCAACCGGACGTACTACGGCGACGTGGGAAAGACCTACGAGCTGGAGCTGCACCGCCCTCGCGAGGACAAGCTGCCCTTCGTCTGCCAGCTCACCTTCACCGCCGGCGGCGCCGATCTGGGTGACGTGATGCAGGTCAGTCCGTCATCCGTCCGTCCGCTGTCCCTTGTTACTGTGTAACTCCAACAGATCCAGTTTCGCCTCGAAAAATTAATTCGAAAATATATACACTATATAATTCCTAACTGTGAAATACCCTACGCCTTTGGAAACCGAACGTGGGCATTATTTATTGTAAAACCTTCCAAAGAATTTAAGATGTAAAACTGAGCGTCTGTAAAATTGGCGTGCTAGTAATGTTTTTCAAATTCTTAATTTTCATAAGTTTTTTTATTTCTACGATATTTTTAGAATTTTCAGAATGTTTTTGGGGTTCAAGGTAATTTAAGGTCACGGGCATGGGGTCAAGGTCAATATTACGAGTCAAGGTCAATTGGATCCTAAGTGGCTGACGAGATGGGCACTGGCCGACCTGGCGAGGGCCGGTCATGTCGGGAGCTTAGTCGATCCACCTGTCATCGAACCCCGTACCTCTCACATGTATATCTTTAAAAAATTTTTCTAAAAAATTTCTAAAAAAAAATTAATTTTTATTTCTAGATATTATTTGGAAATTTTTTGGTTTTTAAGGTTAAAGGTCATCGGGGTCAAAGGTAATAGGTCACCGAAATCCAACATGGCCGACATGATGGCCGCCAGGGACCAGAATGTCAGAGCATAAACAGCTCCGATCTCCGACGCCGAATGCAGATGTGCCAAAACATACTAAATCATTATACTTATTTGCAATCGTGCATTTATCAATTGCCGATTGGTTGCTTGCTGCCAAAGTGGAGGGCGATGATTGGGCGTGAATTTTTTTGTATATTTCTTATTGGCTCAGGGTTCTGCGGGAGGTCTCAAATAACGCGTGGGCCAATGGTAAAGGTAGCAAAAACGAAAGAGTTTTTCCAATTCTAGCTTGTCCCGAAATGAAACCGCGAAATTTTTCAGATCTCTTCTCGTCATGAAAGCACCAGANCTCAGGGTTCTGCGGGAGGTCTCAAATAACGCGTGGGCCAATGGTAAAGGTAGCACAAACGAAAGAGGTTTTTCCAATTCTAGCTTGTCCCGAAATGAAACCGCGAAATTTTTCAGATCTCTTCTCGTCATGAAAGCACCAGACAGCACATAGGTAGTAAACATAACTATTTAGTTTAGCCTAGCCGTCAAATTAACTCGCGAAATTTTCGTGTCTCCGTCCATATGCAAGAGAGACACAAGTAAGTGTCTATAAAGTCTAACTTGGCCTCGAATTAATTTGTGAATTTTTTATTCCACTTCTAGGCTTATTAACGGTTAATTGACCACTTTTCAAAGCCCTGCTTAGGATCTACATTTTATCTCATTCCGTATTCTTCAATCTTATGTACAATTAACATTGCCGTTGACCGTGTGAATTTATTCATTCGCCATCCAAGTGAAACCGTGGAATTTGGAAAATGTTCGTATTATTATTAAGCAAATTGCTACACCCTGAATTGAAGAAAACAAGAATTGCCAAATTCAGTGGCAATGTGGTTAAATATTACACTCGCAATAAACAGTCAACTCTCAGAGCTTTTTTATTAGTTCATTGCCGACTTAACCCTTTCATGCCCATTGCAGACAATCGGCTACATGTTGTACAGGAAGGTTACATTTTATACACTGTGAGGCTGAGTGCCGAATGATCTTTTCTGTGGGTAACTGATTAGTAAACCATGATACTGCTCTACCTTATGAATGGTTCATGTCACTATCGCTGAATCCAAATCCTAAAGCTTATTGGTTGTGATAACGAAACAAGTTCTTCTCCAGCTTAAGTACAACACGCCTCAAAAAAATTCGTATTTGCAATACCTGAAACGATTAATTAATGTAGGAATGAAAGGGGTAACTGGAAGCCTGTACTGTAACGTATACGTAAGTTGTGGGCAGTGATATTTTTCAAACGTTGATTTTAAAAGCGCTCACTATATCGCGAACAGCATTTAACAATAGGGATATTCCCCTGTCGTGCTGTCTGCTCGGCAGTGATCTTGCGAAGCTGTCTGGAATCACGTGCGCGGTGCGATAAGGAACTCATTTCCTCTGGCGGCTACCTGGGCCGGAATCGCGCTCACTAATGGAAGTAAACTACAGTTTTCAAATGGAACTGGCGAATCAAGTTAGAGCATGTCGGATACGCTCCGAACTTCCGCCCACAACAACACAACAAACGGAATAACGGCGGTTTTATTTCACAGTAGGAAAACCCGACCGACGCCTCTTTGTGTGCCAGCGTAAACTATTACCACACAGCAACATTTTATAATTGCGGCGGTAACATTCAGATACCATCCTATGAAAGTGTATAATGTTGTTTCTCTTGGTCGCTTCCCTTGCCCCATCCTGCTCACGAGAGCGAAGTAATGTCAGGCGAGCGTAATCTGAGAAGCGGGCGGCGATTCGCAAAGGCAAGCCACCACGTGCCACTACAATAAATCCATCGCAACTCGCACACTCCTTACCTCTAGTGGATTGAATTTATGTGGTTATCTTAAAAATAATGTTCTGGTTCATCGCCCTTGCCTCTCTCAGCCAGACTCGGGGTACTGGGAACATTCCACATCGGGCCAGCGAGACTATTTAAGCCACAACGGGCCTCCCAGTGGAAAGTCTGAGAGTTGAGAGTTCGGAGGAGTGTGCGACATTAAGCGACAGACGTGAGAAGACGGGGAGCCAGCAGAGAATCGAAAGGCGGCGAGAAAGACCAGCGGGAGTGAAGTCTGCGGACTGCGAGCATCGGTAAAGTGGAGAGTGGGACTGACGGGCAGGACTACCGAACTGGATGCGTGAGCGTAAGACATTTGGAATTATGGCAATAGACAGACTGAACATGTGTAAATAATGAGTGTGAATTACGTGACTACGACCAATATAAATACACTGAAAAGGACTTTAATTATAATTGAGATATGCATTAAATATTGTGCTCAATGAGAATACCAAAGGAATAGTGGAGGTAGTTAGATTAATGTTGTAAATAATAGCTGGGTGGATAGATTAAAAATCAAATTAAGTTATTTTGTTTTCATTAGGGCCTACATCCCTCACGGACTCGGATACGTCCATCTGGCGTCTTGTAGCAATGTGCTGGAGGACGCCAGTAGAGATCGTGTCCGAAACTTCACGTGTATGTGCGATTGTGTGCGGGCACACACCTGAATAAGATTTAATATAGACTACAGCATGTCTTAACATTTGTGTCTGCTTCACATAGATCCAAGATAAATATGAAAGAAAGATATCTTGACCACAGCATTGTGTGTTGATTTTTACTTGCAAAGTATGGCAACACCGTTGAAAAAGAGATGTAAATTTGTCACTGATTCATCTTAGGTGATGTTAGGTTCCTAACATGTTTCCATTTGATTTACTTTATAGTTAGATCAGATTTATTAAACATGCCCTAGACGACTCTGAACCAATAGTGAACCTGCAATAAAACAAGGAAGGAATGCAGTTCTACCTGATGTGAGGTCAAACTGGTCACTCACTGTCAATGAGCAAATAGCTTAAGCCAGATTACACATAAGACGTAATTGAACAAGCGTAATTTTCTTTATCATCTGTGTACTGGGATACTCATATAGTAATTTATCTTAAGTTCAGTTGTTACTTAGAATGAATGAGCGTTAGTTGATTACATTTGACTGTGGTTCAGTAATTTATTTGTTTATTTTCGCTTTTTTCAAATTTCTTGTAAGGTACTGAACAGTGGTTAAACGTTAAATAATAAATGCAATATTTAAAGCTCTCATATAAAGTCCATACTATTATATTGCCATATTAACAAAGAACATACACAGAAAGAGCGATTTTTATTCTCTCTTTGCAATCTCTAATGTAAAATTGGTCACGTAATTATTCGATTATTAGTTTAGAAACGAGCAAAATCATTTTTTTAACAATCATCTCTTATTTTTTTAATTCTAAGCATATACATAAAACTGTGATCCACGATATAAAACATTTTTGTTTATCTTACTCTCTGAGAAAATAGTTTTTGAAAACTGAAGGAAAACCGTCACGGTAAAAATACTGTGGTATTCACAGCACAGAAAATTATCGTACCAACCGTTAGATAAATTTCATTAGTTAATGAACTGTGCTTTTTTCTTAATATTCTTACTGGCAGGTTTCTTCGTGACCGTTTTGATCCAGTACCAGGCGAGGCGTCATAAAAATGTATGTCACCTTTACGTGTTCTTTTGGACCTCCATCAATGCGACAATACCCAGCAGAACTCTGAGCCAATGGTAAACATTTAACTCCTGAGTGCCTTCATTCAGTGTGGCATAGTGTAACAGGAGAGTGGGCAATGACTATGACAGCAGCCAATGAGCAAATGACCTATGCTTGAGTCAGTTAAGTTTAGCGTGGTGTGATAATATAACGTAGAATTGTGGAGGGGGGCGGGAAAGCAGAAATTTACGCAGTTCGCGCGGTTACAGAATACTTTAAAATACAGCAGTTAAACAACCGTTTCTACCGCACATGCCATCAAAACGGCCTTAATGGCAAGCAGGGTACTGAAACGTCATTGCTAAGTTACTCTCCGGCCGGCAGCTCAGCCAATAGGAGTGGAGTGGATTTGGGCGGCGCTTAACATCAAGGTATTGAGAGCAGATGAGGGCAGAGTGAGGCGAGTATGGAGCAGCGCCGAAATGCAAGGGCAGGGGAAACGGGAGATTTCCAGTGAAAACCCGCCTACCCAAGGCGACCCGGGTTCAATCTCAGGGCAGGTCACCCCCGGATTTTTGCAAGTGGGTAACGTTCCAGACTATGCCACTGGTCGGCGGGTTTTCTCGGGGATATTCCAACTCCCTGCCCTTGAATTCCGGCGCTGCTCCATCACCAACTCATTGCACCCTCATCGGCTCTCAAGACCTCGTTATTAAGAGCTGCCCAAATTTCACAACTCAACTCTAGTTGGTAGATACGTATTGCTGTGGTTTACCGTCGTGTTATGCATTCTACATCGTTATACAAAAGAGCATTTTCATGGTAAACGGCGAATGGGACGTCGTAATCGGCGGAGATTCATTCCGAAGAATTTTCTGCTCGCAATAAAAAGCAAAGCACAAAAAGCCATTTAAACGATTGTAAGAATCAGGCCTATGATGTCGAACATTCAACGTAATAGCGATAAAAAAAATTATGGGGCCATCGACTCGGCTTTTTCTCCCCTTTTCGTTTTCCGCGCCGTTCACTTTGCGGGAACATTTGCCCGTGATGGCACCGCAGCCGCAAAGTCAATTTCCCCAGGGCTCTTTCCCGGCCCTACAACCCTCCGCGCCCTGCGCCCTTGGGGCTACATTGTTTTAACGCCTGTAGGAGACCCGGTTATTGCATCAAGGTGGCCGCTTCTCTCACCATGGACCCTTCCATCGTCAGCGCCCTGCCCTTCCCAGATGTGTCGTTAGGGGCACCGTCAGCCCTGGGTCGCTAGTGTATAGATCTTCAACCAACTTCAGCAATATTTGAATTGTTTCCTCACGTAACACAATAACAAAACATAATGTTTTCTGGTACCGAAGTTTGGTTGCTGTTACTACGATATAAGTTTACAGAACTGTTCTGTTGCCACTTATTTTGCTGAATTTTTCACTGTTGACAGTTGTCTACAATGGGCAATGAAAGGTTATAAACAATTATATTTTTTGCATGGCGTATTAGTGTTATGCTTGCGAACAGCTAGAGACCCAACAATTTTCGCGAGCTTATTTAGTAAATAGAGTAGCATTCGAACACTTTTAATTTCTTGCCTTTGTGGCAGGACCAATATATTATTTTACACGCCCTACTGGACACCGAATCATAAATAGGCATTGATAAATACACTTTAACATGGTCCAGAGAAATGAAGTTTATCACCCAGTCGGAAACCGGTGAGAAAATGAAAGAGGCTGAAGCGTTTAAAAAGAGAGTTCGAATTCTAGCATCGCCGTTGAACGAACACGTTAATGTTGCCAGGTCTGTAAGAATAGCATTTAGGAAACAGTTCTTGCAATTATGCTATTTCCTATTTTTATTTCTATCCCAAATATGCATATTTTGAAAATGGAATTTTCTAAAACAGACGTCTTTGCAATCACGTTTACAAATGGGTGTTCTGGTATAAGATAAGTAAAGTAGCATTGGGAAGTGCATCGCATTGTTTCAGTTGTAATATAACTAGTAGCTCAGGAAAATGTTGCTGGTTCATTGGACTGTATGCTAGACTGCACAGTCCTCTGTTTACTATGCACTCAACAATTTGATCATTTGTTGCTGCCCGAACGAGCAGTTTCAACCCAGATGAGGAAGCTTGGCAGGATTCCATCCTTGCTTACTTGAACGACTGCTATTGATTCAGGGTCTTCCCGGGTGTGTTTAACAAGCTCTGACACAAATTTAAATGGAACAGAAACACACACGAGACAAATCTTGTTGGTCGTACAACGAATTCGCGTAATTTTCCTCTCCTTAATTCCAACGCCATGCTGAACGATGCCGCTGGTCGGCGGGTTTTCTCGGCGCTGCTCCATACTCTCCTCAATCACCCTCGTCGGCTCTCAAGACCTCTCTGTTAAGAGCCGCCCAAATCTCTTCAATCACTCTTACCTCACCCCAACGCCATTACGGTAGTTGATCACAGAAAAATTTTATATTTGTACCTTATAGTGTTTAACTTGTAGACATTACTTATGGCTACGTTTTTCCCAGATACTACTTTTTTAGATCGCATGGTTTTGGCAAAATGGCATGTCAAAATCAAAATGTTACTACTTTTTAAATGTACAAAAAAGATAAACCGAACTATTTCCAGAAAATTTAAAAAGACAACTGAGAGATTGTGTTTTAACTATTTTTAAGGTATGTTTAGTATAAGTTTTATTTTCTAAAAATTTAGGGGCAGCCGCAAACCAAAAAGGTGAAATAATTTCCTTATTTTCAGCAATTTTTTTTTAATTTCAAAATCATTTCCTTGTACAATTTTATAGACGGCTTGAAGTTGATCTTGGCATCTTCTTTCAGTTTGAATTATCTCATTTTTGTACGTAAGATGGTTTTAATTATTTGTACACTTCTAAAACAGTGAAATTATGATTGCCACGCGTATTTACGTGGCGCAAGAATAATTACTCTTAATGTCCNACTTCAAAATCATTTCCTTGTACAATTTTATAGACGGCTTGAAGTTGATCTTGGCATCTTCTTTCAGTTTGAATTATCTCATTTTTGTACGTAAGATGGTTTTAATTATCTGTACACTTCTAAAACAGTGAAATTATGATTGCCACGCGTATTTACGTGGCGCAAGAATAATTACTCTTAATGTCCTTAAATGACGCCCTTAAATGACAGGGTCGCCCCTCAAAGTGTAACAGAGGCGCGTTGACGACTGAAAGGACTGCAAGCCGATTCAGTATCTCCAGCGTAGATGCTATGGTAAGCTTACATCACAGAGTAGATAAGTACACAGAGACGAAATACTGTGGCGGTAATCACCAGCACTCTCTGACCGCTTACAAATGGCCAACTGTATGCGAGTAGTATGTCGACTGCACGCGGGTTGCAGATGGAATATTTATCAGCAAACCGCTCACATACAGTTCGCAGACAGTTGTATGTGGAAAATATGGCCATGTTTATACTGGCGTGAGAAAGAAACAGATCCACCAACCCTACTCTCCACATAACAGGTAGTTGTGTGGTAGCTCTTGAATGGCACATGTCGATATTACAATAGCACTGATTTTGGTTTCAGTGGTCACTAGCTNGTACACAGAGACGAAATACTGTGGCGGTAATCACCAGCACTCTCTGACCGCTTACAAATGGCCAACTGTATGCGAGCAGCATGTCGACTGCACGCGGGCTGTAGATTGAATATTTATCAGCAAACCGCTCACATACAGTTCGCAGACAGTTGTATGTGGAAAATATGGCCATGTTTATACTGGCGTGAGAAAGAAACAGATCCACCAACCCTACTCTCCACATAACAGGCAGTTGTGTGGTAGCTCTTGAATGGCACATGTCGATATTACAATAGCACTGATTTTGGTTTCAGTGGTCACTAGCTNTAGTTGTGTGGTAGCTCTTGAATGGCACATGTCGATATTACAATAGCACTGATTTTGGTTTCAGTGGTCACTAGCTGGAAAGTACAAGACCCTCAGGGAATGTGTATTTTGTGGTACGCTACACACAAAAAAAAATATAAATACAGAAATTAAAAATATTGATATTATTACGTCACTCCCGAATATGTATAGTNATATAAATACAGAAATTAAAAATATTGATATTATTACGTCACTCCCGAATATGTATAGTGTGAGTCCAGCAAAGATAGAAAATAAAGTTGTCTCTAAAAAAAAAACAGTTTCGTTGGGAACACAAGAAGCACTACGGAAGTGTGAACGTTGGGTATTTGTCCGTGACAGATAAACTGCACGTGCACACGATCCCTCATACATCCGCACCTGCGCGCGGACAGATGTATGCTGGCAGACTAATGCTAGTAAGGTTACTTCTACTCAGGTTGGCAATATCAACGTTAAAAGTTTGGCAACTAAACATTTTCGCCACTATGTAAGCGCTAGAGTGTCGCACGTGTAACCGATTTTTTTCTCTAGTTTCTACGTTAAAAAAAACAGGGTAATTGCAATAAACATAAATCAAATATAAAATAACTTCATAACTACGTAAAATATTTATCTTTTATCATTCACGTATNGAGTGTCGCACGTGTAACCGATTTTTTTCTCTAGTTTCTACGTTAAAAAAAACAGGGTAATTGCAATAAACATACATCAAATATAAAATAACTTCATAACTACGTAAAATATTTCTCTTTTATCATTCACGTAGATTAACATTTTATTTAAAAGTGAACTCTTCGGAACACTGCGCAGCTAGCGGTGGATTCCCTATGCCGAACTCTCTCATAAGAGATCTCGTTTTGTTACTAATCTGAGTAGAATTAACCTTACTGCTAGTGAGTACTCGCCCTTAGCGCTCCCACGCTTCAATCGATCGGGCACGCAATAACTAGAGAACTGAAAAAAATCGCGAGTTCAATGACCTGCAGGCTAAACTCTACAGTCTTATGCACAAATATGCTGATATCAACTGCACAATGGTTGTCTTCTGTCACAGTGGAAGGCGGCAATTGGACACCGTCCACCAGGAGGTGTCAAACACCGTGTGGACCAATGGCTGAAGTTATATAAACGCACGTGTTTTGAATTCCAGCTTGTTCCAAAATGAATCCGCGAATTCTTCAGGTCTCTAGCAAAAACACCTCTGGCAAAAAAAAACAACTTGACACTTGCCGCCTATCTGCAGCTATTTTGCATGACTGCGGCAAAGACGCGAGGAGCGTTAAATGCGACAATGTCACGTGTTTCAAGTGCAATGTCGCCTCTGTGCGTAATACTTCAAGCTGGCATGCAGTATTTTCGTCGTGTTGCGCCTAACTATANTCAAGTGCAATGTCGCCTCTGTGCGTAATACTTCAAGCTGGCATGCAGTATTTTCGTCGTGTTGCGCCTAACTATACTGAACTTTATAGAGCCGACCGTGTAATGTTACTGATAGAGAATTTGTAGCAAATTTCAGCTTAGGACCATATTCAAGTTCCGCAGATATGTATGTCGAATATTGCAAGATTGTGTGAAATACTTTTATTGGTTAGGTTAAAAGTGAATAAAACACTGTAGTGTGCGAGCAGTGTTAAAAATGTGTCCCACTAAGGCGAAATGTAATTTTTTTTTCTATCCACAGAAGAAGGCGAACACGGGGAGAAAGTTGTGTTAAAAATGTGTTGTATATATGCAATCTGCAATGTGGCTGAAACGCCGGGTAGGCGGGTGCCTTAACATAACAACGTCCATCCACTGCCCACTCCTCTGGAAAAGCAGATTTACTTCTTCCCTGGCTTTCCGGAGATCGCTCTTTTCTGTAGGAAAACACTTCAGTTCGGTGGATNAAGGCGGCAATTGGACACCGTCCACCAGGAGGTGTCAAACACCGTGTGGACCAATGACTGAAGTTATATAAACGCACGTGTTTTGAATTCCAGCTTGTCCCAAAATGAATCCGCGAATTCTTCAGGTCTCTAGAAAAAACACCTCTGGCAAAAAAAACAACTTGACACTTCCCGCCTATCTGCAGCTATTTTGCATGACTGCGGCAAAGACGCGAGGAGCGTTAAATGCGACAATGTCACGTGCTANACTGCGGCAAAGACGCGAGGAGCGTTAAATGCGACAATGTCACGTGCTACAAGTGCAATGTCGCCTCTGTGCGTAATACTTCAAGCTGGCATGCAGTATTTTCGTCGTGTTGCGCCTAACTATATTGGACTTTATAGATGTGACCGTGTAATGTTACTGATAGAGAATTTGTAGCAAATTTCAGCTCAGGACCATATTCAAGTTCCTCAGATATGTATCTCGAATATTGTAATGTTGTGTGAAATACTTTTATTGGTTACGTTAAAAGTGTATTAAACATTGTAGTGTGCGATCAGTGTTAAAAATGTGTCCCACTAAGGCGAAATGTTATTTTTTTTCTAACCATAAAAGAAGACGAACACGGGGAGAAAGTTGTGTTAAAAACGTGTTGTATATACGCACTCTGCAATGTGGCTGAAACGCCGGGTAGGCGGGTGCCTTAACATAACAACGTCCATCCACTGCCCACTCCTCTGGAAAAGCAGATTTACTTCTTCCCTGGCTTTCCGGAGATCGCTCTTTTCTGTAGGAAAACACTTCAGTTCGGTGGATGTAAAAAAAAAATGGGGGGAGTCTCTGATGACGTAGAGAAGCTGAGTATACAGAAGAGCAATGGCGGGCCGGTTTCTTTATTCCCTTAACTAATCCTAGAGACCCACGTATGAGCGTGATCACTAAGGCGTCACTCTCACACGAGGCGAGGAGGACCATACGTAGTAACATTACCACCGAGTCTCAGTAATAACGACAGCACACGCGTACTCAGGGATGTCCAAAGTGCACATATGTAACTCTCATACGCACAGTACAAATACCGTTTCGATTAACAACCTGCACAAGCGCTTGGCTTGCAAGCTAATTTTTTTTCACCTGTAAGATCGTTCTCTAAATGGATGCCACACAGATAAGCTGTTCAGTCTGAAGTCCGTGTGCTGTAAACATACGTCCCACTTGATTTATTTGATCATGAAAGTTATTTTTAATGCTTACGAAAAGTTTAGTAGATTAGGCGTCTCAAGATAAATCATAATAAAGGTTATTAATGGGAGACCAACTCTCCCTCCTACACCTCTTTCCCTTCCCACAGCTCCATAATTCTAGTATTTTCAAGCACTGAGTTTTTGATCATATGGTTCGAAGCTCAAAATCACAATGACATCTTCAGCCTTTGTGCATAAGGGTGAAATGTAAAATCCATGGTCTAGAGACGTGTTGTCAGCTACTCATTGGTTCAGACCCAACTGTGTTTCACTTTACAACACGAAACCACTCTAGACTTCCACTGTCCCGTACTTTTTTAGTAAAGTTCATATACTCATCAGTTGCTGCTGCAGTCAGCATATCCTTCCACTTAATTTAAACAAAAACACTGCCACGTGCATTCCACGTCAAATACCTTGTTTACATTCTTCAGCTGTCCCAAAAATGCTGGCATTATTAAAGAGCGTAACATAAAACATATTCACAATTTTTGACAGAATGTAGGTCTGTTTTATGACATTTATCGGTGTTCCGGTATTGGTAATGGTTCGATTGGTGTTGATTCACGATATAGCGCATATTGCAAATTTAGCCATGAATGTTTTAACTGGATAAATTAGGGAGAACTATATAGACGTTAGGTTACTTCGATGAAAGGACGGCGTTAACCAAAATAAGTATTAAAAGAGGCAAGCATCCAGTACAACAAAAAAAAAGTGGTAATTGGAGCACGCAGCTCGTGTTGTTTATTTTATTATGTAACTTTAGCGGTTACACGATATGGCGGCTAACATTGTCAACGATCTCGTAGTAATCGTGTACACACACACAAATAGTGTGATACTTTCTTCCCTCATATTTTTTTTCAGCATGCATTATTTTTATAATTTTTCTTCCTGTCTAGGTTTTGGCACTACTGAGAAATTTGTTCGCGGTTTGGTAAATGTTCATCTCACTGGAACGTCTAAGATTATTATAATACGTAAATGTATTTCAAACAACGAGAGGAAAGTTACAAAGTTGTGATGTGGTCTTGAAATAATTATCAGGCATATACGTCGTTCACGGCTACAAAAAAACTTCGTACGTCCAAAACTCGCCTTCACACACGGTCGTTTCATTAGAATTTCACTTTGTCGGCCAATCAAAACGACACACGTTGAAACACATTTACACCTGAAGTAAAAAAAATACATTTATCACAACTTTGTCACTTATCTACGTATGTTGAAAGTACATGCGCAAACTTTATTTGATGACTGTAAGTATTTTTCACCGGAATGAAAAAAAATAAAAACTAGATATAAAGCAATGAGGTCAATGATGACAACTTTGAAGTCGTAATGTCTCGCCATAACATCGGAATTCAAATTTAATACGTATTATAACATTAAAATCACGTCATAATTATGGGTCACAAATTCAGAAAACGTTATTTATTATATACGTGTAAAATATGTTCATATACCCTCTTAGGAGCGTTGAGCAACTTAACAAACGCGGAGAAAAAGGAGCAATTTTGGAAATAATTACACGCTCCGCCTGAAGTTTTTTTCTTCTTTCGCGTAATAAAATATACGCGAAAAGAAACTAGGGCCTACGCACCGTATTTTTCGCTGACCAAGCAGCAAAAAGGTAAATATTTTTAATACGGAACGATGAAATGTATTTTTAACTTTCCTACGTAAAAGTGTGAATATTTATGTAAGAGTTGTTTTCTTAACAAATAGCGTATCAGAACTTAATTTAATAACAGTTTACGAGTAAACCATTTTTTACTAGTCGTTGCCAACACAGCAATGTTCTCGCCGTTCTTATTACTTACTGATTACGAAACAAGCGTTATAATTTAGAGACAATATACAAGTANTTCTTCCCTGGCTTTCCGGAGATCGCTCTTTTCTGTAGGAAAACACTTCAGTTCGGTGGATGTAAAAAAAAAATGGTGGGTGTCTCTGATGACGTAGAGAAGCTGAGTATACAGAAGAGCAATGGCGGGCCGGTTTCTTTATTCCCTTAACTAATCCTAGAGACACACGTATGAGCGTGAACACTAAGGCGTCACTCTCACACGAGGCGACGAGGACCATACATACTAACATTACCACCGAGTCTCAGTAATAACGACAGCACACGCGTACTCAGGGATGTCCAAAGTGCAGATATGTAACACTCATACGTACACTACAAATACCGTTTCTATTAACAACCTGCACAAGCGCTTGGCTTGCAAGCTAATTTTTTTCACCTGTAAGATCTTTCTCTAAATGGATGCCACAGAGATAAGTTGTTCAGTCTGAAGTCCGTGTGCTGTAAACATACGTCCCACTTGATTTATTTGATCATGAAAGTTNCTGTAAACATACGTCCCACTTGATTTATTTGATCATGAAAGTTATTTTTAATGCTTACGAAAAGTTTAGTAGATTAGGCGTCTCAAGATAAATCATAATAAAGGTTATTAATGGGAGACCAACTCTCCCTCCTACACCTCTTTCTCTTCCCACAGTTCCATAATTCTAGTATTTCCAAGCACTGAGTTTTTGATCATATGGTTCGAAGCTCAACATCACAATGACATCTTCAGCCTTTGTGCACAAGGGTGAGATGTAAAATCCATGGTCTAGAGACGTGCTGTCAGCTACTCATTGGTACAGACCCAACTGTGTTTCACTTTACAACACGAAACCACGCGGAGATTTCACTGTCCCGTACTTTTTTTAGTAAAGTTCATATACCCATCAGTTGCTGCTGCAGTCAGCACATCCTTCCACTTAATGTAAACAAAAACATTGCCACGTGCATTCCACGTCAAAAACTTTGTTTACATTCTTCAGCTGTCCCAAAAATGCTGGCATTATTAAAGAGCGTAACATAAAACATATTCACAATTTTTGACAGAATGTAGGTCTGTTTTATGACATTTATCGGTGTTCCGGTATTGGTAATGGTTCGATTGGTGTTGATTCACGATATAGCGCATATTGCAAATTTAGCCATGACTGTTTTAACTGGATAAATTAGGGGGAACTATATAGACGTTAGGTTACTTCGATGAAAGGACGGCGTTAACCAAAATAAGTATTAAAAGAGGCAATCATCCAGTACAACAAAAAAAAAGTGGTAATTGGAGCACGCAGCTCGTGTTGTTTATTTTATTATGTAACTTTAGCGGTTACACGATATGGTGGCTAACATTGCCAACGATCTCGTAGTAATCGTGTACACACACATACATAGTGTGATACTTTCTTCCCTCATATTTTTTTCAGCGTGCATTATTTTTATAATTTTTCTTCCTGGCTAGGTTTTGGCACTACTCAGAAATTTGTTCGCGCTTTGGTAAATGTTCATCTCACTGGAACGTCTAAGCATATTATAATACGTAAATGTATTTCGAACACCGAGAGGAAAGTTACAAAGTTGTGATGTGGTCTTGAAATAATTAACAGGTATAAACGTCGTTCACGGCTACAAACAAACTTCGTGCGTCCAAAACTCGCCTTCACACACGGTCGTTTCATTAGAATTTCACTTTGTCGGCCAACAAAAACGACACACGTTGAAACACATTTACACCTGAAGTAAAAAATACATTTACCACAACTTTGTCACTTATCTAGGTATGTTGAAAGTACATGCGCAAACTTTATTTGATGACTAAGTATTTTTCACCGGAATGAAAAAAAAAATAAAAACTAGATATAAAGCAATGAGGTCAATGATGACAACTTCGAAGTCGTAATGTCTCGCCATAACATCGGAATTCAAATTTAATACGTATTATAACATTAAAATCACGTCATAAATATGGGTCACAAATTCAGAAAACGTTATTTATTATATACGTGTAAAATATGTTCATATACCCTCTTAGGAGCGTTGAGCAACTTAACAAACGCGGAGAAAAAGGAGCAATTTTGGAAATAATTACACGCTCCGCCTAAAGTTTTTTTCTTCTTTCACGTAATAAAATATACGCGAAAAGAAACTAGGGCCTACGCACCGTATTTTTCGCTGACCAAGCAGCAAAAAGGTAAATATTTTTAATACGGAACGATGAAATGTATTTTTAACTTTCCTACGTAAAAGTGTGAATATTTATGTAAGAGTTGTTTTCTTAACAAATAGCGTATCAGAACTTCATTTAATAACAGTTTACGAGTAAACCATTTTTTACTAGTCGTTGCCAACTCAGCAATGTTCTCGCCGTTCTTATTACTTACTGATTACGAAACAAGCGTTATAATTTAGAGACAATATACAAGTANACAGCAATGTTCTCGCCGTTCTTATTACTTACTGATTACGAAACAAGCGTTATAATTTAGAGACAATATACAAGTAAAAGTTTATCTTAATCAAAATAAGAATACATTAATGTTGATAACATTATGATGTGTTTGTTGCATTTGATTCGTTTAAAACACAGGCAGACATGTTAAACCGGGGGTGATATTTCAAAGGCTTGTTTCAAAAAGTGTGAAGTAACCGTGAGTAGGGACACCCGAATTTCGCGAAAAGATGTCCGCACATGCTAGATTTCAATACACTACGAGCGTACCAGCAGTTTCATTTTGCTTATTGGTGGCGTGTGTCTGTGAGGAGACATATTCTTAGTTAACTGGCCAATAAGAATTAAGTTACTCCGATACTGTACGTCTCTGATTCGTGGGCAGACACTTAAGACGCGTAACATCTAGATCAACCAATCACAAAACTGGATCTGGGCTAAAGTGTTATGAAATACAACTGGTCGGGAAATCTTTTCGTGGAATTTCTGTGTCCCTATATGTAGTCCATTCATGGTTACTTACAACTTTTCTAAAGCCCTGCTAAAGTTNTTTCGTGGAATTTCTGTGTCCCTATATGTAGTCCATTCATGGTTACTTACAACTTTTCTAAAGCCCTGCTAAAGTTATACTTTCAGGATATTCCTCCGCCCCATGCAAACAAAGCTTATCCATGTCTAGAAAATTACACCACTGGGACAACGCACCGCATTCGTGCGCACTCAGTGTAATACATAATACGTTGCAAAATAACTAATTCTTACTATACATTACCAACACAGCTATTTTCTCGTTGATTTAACGCATATTAACAATAAATTAAATATTGTAATTTATATATAAAATATAAATAGAATTTCAAGCCAACTAAAAATAAGGAACTTTATTGTTAACACAAGTATGAAGCGCTAGTGTTAAATAACATAATAAGGAGACAAAAAAACACGTTATATGTGTATNCCCCTAATAATGTGCTGTTAGGGTCAGTCTCTCAGAAGAAATAACGAACCCGCACTAAAATTACCACTTTTGTTTTTAAATTAATCCCGTACGTAAATACTAGTATGAGTATTATTTTCAAATATGCTTCTAGTAAAATGATACAGTGTTTCTAGAATTTATATGATCCGATACTTTTTTTTTATAAACGATATCAGTTATGACGTTTAAGTAAAATAAAAGTGTATACGTATTTTGTTAGTTCTGAGTAAGCCTCAATAAGTTAGTAAGCATTTTCTGTCATATTACGACACTTGCTAGTGTTAATTCTAATTTATAATACATTCTTTTTGGTTTTGACACTTGACCTCATAATGACGTACACCTTCCGCCGCCCCTGACTTTCTTGTTTGTTACCCACATATAAACTGACGACCATTTTCACTAAAATTATTTTCGCTCCTGACGTTTTGCTATCCGCTATCTTACAAGCGATGTCTCCTTTTCACATCATCATTATTCTCATTCACGCTCAATGTTACTGTATCTACGTATGGCATAAAACAACCATATGTGACAATCTTAATAAATAGAGCACAAAAATTCTATGTATTAGCATATTCCATGATTGTATACTGCCAGTCTGCAAAATTAACCTAAAATTGATTAGGCCTACATAGNTCTATGTATTAGCATATTCCATGATTGTATACTGCCAGTCTGCAAAATTAACCTAAAATTGATTAGGCCTACATAGTTTCTAGATATAGCACACCAAACTAAAATGTTTGTATTGGCACAGTTCGGAAAATAAGATACGTGCATACTTAAAACATATAAATTAATGCTGCCTACCACAGTACTACGTCTTCGTCAAATTTGAAAGAAATGTGTTGGTTGTATTGTTTCATGTGGGACTATCTTACAAAATGGCGGGAAAATGAGGCTTCACATAGAGAAATTTGATGGATATAATAGAAACTGTCAGCATACAAAGTTAAGTCGAAATTTGTTTTGTAGTTACATCAATAAAACATTCTAAGCCAAATTTGTTTATGGCCGCCATTTTGAAAATATATGTGTTTGACACTTTCAAAGTTTGTCAGTTTACATGGCCTACCTTAGTGCTACTTTTTTTGCAAAACTTGTATAAATCAGTTGTTTTTTTCGGAGATATCGCGTAATTTTAATTTGTCATGTGACACTATTTCACAAAATGGCTGACAAAAGTTTTTATGTGTAAATAATTGATGTTTGTAATATACTGCCAGCATACAAGGTTGTGTTGGAATTAATNCTGACAAAAGTTTTTATGTGTAAATAATTGATGTTTGTAATATACTGCCAGCATACAAGGTTGTGTTGGAATTAATGTATAACATACGAAACTAAAATAGTTATATTGCCGTGATTTTGAAAAAAAAAAAAGTGTCTGAACTACTTAAAACATATAAGTTAATATCATCTGCCGCAGTACTACTTGTTTGCTGAATTTGGTAGCAATCTGTCAATTGTTTTCCGAAATATTAGACAAAAATGTATTAATTTATGTAGTGCTATCTTAGAAAATGGCTGGCAAAAGTGTTTTTTGAATATGTTATGCTTGTAATCGATAATTTCCGCATAAAAAATTTGGTTGAAATGGTTTAAACGGTATGGTAGTTGTATCATATAATCATAAAATATTTGTATAGCCGCCATTTTTAAAATAAGTGCCTCATCAATTGTAATTACATACGTTTACATGGCCTACAAATATTACTACTTACGTGCCAATTTTGGTGAAAATGGNCTGACAAAAGTTTTTATGTGTAAATAATTGATGTTTGTAATATACTGCCAGCATACAAGGTTGTGTTGGAATTAATATACATCATACGAAACTAAAATAGTTATATTGCCGTGATTTTGAAAAAAAAAGTGTCTGAACTACTTAAAACATATCAGTTAATATCATCTGCCGCAGTACTACTTGTTTGCTGAATTTGGTAGCAATCTGTCAATTGTTTTCCGAAATATTAGACAAAAATGTATTAATTTATGTAGTGCTATCTTAGAAAATGGCTGACAAAAGTGTTTTTTGAATATGTTATGCTTGTAATCGATAATTTCCGCATAAAAAATTTGGTTGAAATGGTTTAAACGGTATGGTAGTTGTATCATATAATCATAAAATATTTGTATAGCCGCCATTTTTAAAATAAGTGTCTCATCAATTGTAATTACATACGTTTACATGGCCTACAAATATTACTACTTACGTGCCAATTTTGGTGAAAATGGGTTAAGTAGTTTTCAAGATATAACATTAAATATTAATTTTTTTATGTGATGCTATCTTCCAAAATGGCTGAACAACAACAATATGCACCACTGAATTTGATGCCTTCTGCCTTCACACTGCGGTTTCAACGTACAATATTTGGTTTGAATTGCGTAGTAGTTTCCGAGATATGACATATCACCCTAAAGTTTAGAATGGCCGTCATTTTGAAAGCATTTGCCTTGCGTGGTCGAAAACTTTAAAAGTAAGGTTTCCTTACTTAGTTCTACATGTATACCCAGTTTGGTAAAATTCGGTTCACACGCGTTCAAAAAAAAAAAAGTGGGGGGTGAGACGCGCACGCACCTACACAAACCCACATACACACAGACAGACACGCATGCACACACAGACACACAGAACAGACACGAAAGTGATCTTACAAGCTTTTCTTTCCTTCGGAAAGTAGCCTTAAAATAGCAACATAATAAAACTGTATCCGTGCTATGATTGTCATAAAGGGAAGAAAATTTCCAGATTAGCTTTGCCAGAGCTACTCTCGGGCGTAGTACTCAAAGCCGATAACTTCTGTGGCATGTCCCAAGGTCGCTTTTTACCGATAGTTAAGGCTCAATGGTTAAGCAACCTATCTCGAGTGAAGCGATCACGCGAGTAAACGACGCGAAAAAGTTGCCAGTAGCGAGTGAAGTCGCGGATTTCGCTCAAGTAGGTATACTTGGAGCGGTGACGTCTAGCATGTTCAACGTGAATTTTGCACGTTTCTATTTAATACTAGGGACACGCGATTTTCGCGAAAATATTTCATGACCAGTTGTACTTCATGTTTAACTCATATCCAAATTCGTGATTCGATGATTTACGTGTTATGCGTATTGGCTCTCTGACCGCACATCACAGACTTACAGTATCAGAGAAACTAAAATCTGGTTGGTCACTCGAGTAAGACTTCTCACTAAAATTAAGTAGCCAATAAGCAAAAAAAAAAAAAAATTGCTGACGTGTTTGTAGGTCGTTGAAGTCCAACGTGCATGGAAATATTTTCGCGAAACTCGGTTGTCCCTGATTGTTTCGTATTCTGTGACAAGACACGGAAAGCAAAATTCTTCCCCTTCTTACCACAAACCGGTTAAACATTGATGCTATCTTTAACCTCCTGGTCAATCCTCCTGACTCGAAGGCAAAGCTGGTCGCTATTACAAAATGTTTTTTTTTNCAATATCACAGTCCCATTACATGCGCATTCCGCGGATTCTCCAGAGCAGACATGCGGGCGTCTACTGTTTTTTTTTATATTTCCACAAATTCCACACAAAGACTTCTCCGCATGGAAATTGCGCTCTGCTGAAATTACATTAAATTTTCGTGATGTGGACGCGAGGCATTCTACTGTCTCCTTCTATTACTCGTTTTGCTGCAAAGTAACTCCTGCATTTTGGCGGAAGTCTCGGGGCGAGTACATATCACTGCCACATGCCAGCAGGCAGACGGTCTCGACACAGAATAACTGAGAATACAGAGGTAGAACTACCCATCTCCAGTAGCAGCCTCTACCACGACGGCGGGACTTTGTTCACCAATCAGTATACCGGCAGATGAACATCGTCAGACCACCGATAGAGACGAAATGGCACGGCGGNAATAACTGAGAATACAGAGGTAGAACTACCCATCTCCAGTAGCAGCCTCTACCACGACGGCGGGACTTTGTTCACCAATCAGTATACCGGCAGATGAACATCGTCAGACCACCGATAGAGACGAAATGGCACGGCGGTTACTTTGATGTGGGCGTGCCCGTTCTCTGATTGGCTCCGCGAGGCTCTGGGAACGGGTCTTGTGTCTCATAGGCTACCAGGCACTGATCGGCAGAACGGAGTTCCGACATGTCACTGGCCAGTAATGCCATTTGGCTGGCGGATGCGGCTGTTTCACCTGCTTGTATAGTCTAGTCGCGGTTTCTTCACACTTTTTGAATCAAACTTTTGAAAAATTACTCCATGTATGATGTGCTTGGTTGTTTCATAATTGCCATGTATCACAAGTGTTTCATTCTCCTGTTAGTTTCGAAGTATCTCATTGTTTGTTAATTGAAATTATATTTTATCTAAATAATAATATTTCATTAATAAAAATAATAGGAAAAAAATAAGGAGGGAAACAGGTGTGTTGGTAAGTCGACTTCATATTTCTACAAGAGGGACAAGTCTCAAATCTCAAACTTTCTGNGGTTGTTTCATAATTGCCATGTATCACAAGTGTTTCATTCTCCTGTTAGTTTCGAAGTATCTCATTGTTTGTTAATTGAAATTATATTTTATCTAAATAATAATATTTCATTAATAAAAATAATAGGAAAAAAATAAGGAGGGAAACAGGTGTGTTGGTAAGTCGACTTCATATTTCTACAAGAGGGACAAGTCTCAAATCTCANAGTTTCGAAGTATCTCATTGTTTGTTAATTGAAATTATATTTTATCTAAATAATAATATTTCATTAATAAAAATAAGGAGGGAAACAGGTGTGTTGGTAAGTCGACTTCATATTTCTACAAGAGGGACAAGTCTCAAATCTCAAACTTTCTGTGAAAGTATTCACGTCCATTTAAATGTTATGTCTTCCCACGCCTAACTCTCTCTCTCTCTCTCTCTCTCTCTCTCTCATACTGTGCGTAGTATGCTTATGCATGTCGTTGTGCACGTGCGTAACACTTATTTCACGTAAGCCAAGTTTTTAAATATTCATATAAAATCATTTCTACGGGAATATTGTTTTGGGTTATGTAAACACCTAAAAACAAGATATTCCTAAAAGAATGACGAAAGCATTGTACAAGAAGTTATAAATCCTTATTACAAACTGGAGTAAAGGCGGTAAAGTGAGCACTTCTGAAAGCCCTACTTGAGATCTACTTTTATTCTCATTATGAATCCTTCCGCCATACGTAGAATTTACTTTGGCATGGGCCTAGTGACTTTATTCATGCGCCAGTCACTTGACAACGTGGAATTGTTTGGAACATAAATGTATTACTAATGTGGTGATTCGTACTCTAATTTGCACGATACAAACATCCACCAACTCTATTTGCTGTAAATGTGGAAATTACACTCGCAATACAACGTCAAGACTTGAAACTATTTTACCTAATTCGCTGCAAACTTAACTGGGAACCTGCATATCAGAAAATAAGGTAGCATATATGCTTTTAACGGGCAGTAATATTGTTCGTTCGTTGATTCCTAGAGTGCTTCCTTCACCGTGAATAGCCTTTATTTAATGACCAACTTTATCAACCCAGGGAGCAACGTCTCTACTGGCTGAAAATCAAATTGGCCACCTCCCCCCTTCGCCACCATACTCAGCGTCTATGCCAATGCTTTTTCATTAGCTGCTGCCTCATTGAGTAGTAAGTTTTACCCCAGAGGAGACGTCACGAGATTTCGTATTTTTTTTAATTTCCTTGCAATTTTGTTATAGTCAATGCACGGCTATTTCCGAATTTCTTGAAGTCCTGCTAAAGTTCTACTTCCAGGATATTTCTCCGCCTCATGCAAACAAAGCTTAACCGACTTTGGAAAATNTGAAGTCCTGCTAAAGTTCTACTTCCAGGATATTTCTCCGCCTCATGCAAACAAAGCTTAACCGACTTTGGAAAATTCCACGCAAAAGGCCAGTGCACCGCATTTGTGTGCACTCAGTGTATTAATATTTTGCATAAGAATTATTTCTTACTAGGCATTGCCAACACACCTATTTTCTCCCCGTTTTTATTAATTATAAATATAAATTAAATGCTATAATTATAAACAAAATACTATTAAAAATTAAATTTAACAAAAAATTAGGTATGTTTGAAACGCGTGTGATGCATGACATATTTAGGACACAACCAAGCACGTCTTACATGCAGCGTTTTTTTTTTTTTAAGGTTTGATTAAAAAAGTGTGAAGAAACTGCGGATAAACTAAAGTGATCCAGGATCATCCAGATAGCGCCTATTAAACTATGATACAACTGCAAAGGTAGGTCAGTGTATGTGTGTTTCAAGTCTGGCTAGACCCCAAAGAGTTCGGAAATTGTGCCATCTATAACAGCGGTGGTCTGAAAGAAGAAACTCCGAGTGTAACACGGGCTAAGCTACTACATATGAAAACTGTCTTGCTCCTGAACACAGATCTAGCAAGGATGTAGTTTAATTGATTTGGTTCTGTTTTTTATTTATCATTTTACAAGAACTCTGCAAGTGATTAACAACAAAGAGCGTTTAAATAAAAGTAAAGTTGTTTCTGTGGTTGTGCAAATGAACACGACGTACAGTATATAATGTTTCAAACGAAAGGGCATTTTAATGACAGCACGCTCTACTCTTCACTCAATAGACTGAGATCGAGCCAATAATGAACGTCAGCAAGCGTAATCCTGTGCAGTGTGGACATCAAAACACAGATCCCAACAGCAGGCATGTGTGATATGGCGAGCAATGTATTGGTCGCAAACAGTGGCGTGTGGTGAAGTGTTGCAAGGTAAGCTGGTGTTTGCTCACTGCTGTACACACTCGGCGCACGCAGCAGGAACCAGTAACCAGAGTAGAACAGAGAGAAATATGATGTACTGCGGCCACTCACGAGAAAGCGGCGAGGCACCCATTACACACGTGCTGTGACGTCAACTGCACTACTACGTTTAANCTGCGGCCACTCACGAGAAAGCGGCGAGGCACCCATTACACACGTGCTGTGACGTCAACTGCACTACTACGTTTAAGTGGGCAGTGTGTAAGATAGCAAACGATTAGGTACAGCACAGAGCAAAACACAGTTACCTTGCAACAGTTCACAATACGCCGCTGGTCACAAAACAATGTGTATTTAAATAGTGTAGTTACTATAATGTTCAAAATTGTATGTCAACACATAGCATATCGCCATATTGTCAGTATTTGAGATACTAGTGTAGTAAATACTTTTTATGTCAGTTTTTACGATATCATTATGAGTAGGGTTGCCTGATTTTCGAGAAAAATATNCACAATACGCCGCTGGTCACAAAACAATGTGTATTTAAATAGTGTAGTTACTATAATGTTCAAAATTGTATGTCAATACATAGCATATCGCCATATTGTCAGTATTTGAGATACTGGTGTAGTAAATACTTTTTATGTCAGTTTTTACGATATCATTATGAGTAGGGTTGCCTGATTTTCGAGAAAAATATNGGTGTAGTAAATACTTTTTATGTCAGTTTTTACGATATCATTATGAGTAGGGTTGCCTGATTTTCGAGAAAAATATGTCGAAGCAGGTGATATTTCAAAATCCTCCGTGTAAGCCGGCAGTTTTCCTTTGGTAATTGGCCACGAGTTTCTGTCAGAAGACATTATATTATCTGAGTGGGCCAATCAGCACTGTGCTACTCCGACACTGAATGTCGGTGATTCGCGTGTGGGCACTTAAGACGCGCAGCAATAAAAAGTATCCAATCACTAATGTGAAGCTTAGCTAAAGTGTTTTGAAATACGACTTGGCGGGAACACTTTTCCACTACAACGAGGTGTCTAAAAGTATGTGTGATATTTGGGATGCATCNTGAAATACGACTTGGCGGGAACACTTTTCCACTACAACGAGGTGTCTAAAAGTATGTGTGATATTTGGGATGCATCACCATCGATTTTCAGTACCTTTATGAAGTGATATATTGCATCGATAACGATATAAAAGTGTAATTTTTTAAACCTTNACCATCGATTTTCAGTACCTTTATGAAGTGATATATTGCATCGATAACGATATAAAAGTGTAATTTTTTAAACCTTGTAACGAACGAAATTTTTGTTTGAGACTGTACTTGAATTTGAATAATGCTTCGTCATTTGTAGGAAACAATAAAAATATGCTTGTGTTCAATATTATTGGTAGCAGCTGTTTATGAGACTATGAAATATGGTATAAAAAACGAACGATGTCTCCCAACGTGAGGGAGTTCCACTTCCGCTATTATATGACGTCGGCTGTGAACGGTGTACCTCATTGAAACCACNAGTTCCACTTCCGCTATTATATGACGTCGGCTGTGAACGGTGTACCTCATTGAAACCACTAGAAATGGGTATAATCTCCGGATCATCAAACCTCTCCCCCTTTATAGCAGACTTCCGTTCACATTGCCAGTAGGGACGAGTGGCTTCAACGACTGTTGCTCTATTCAAAAACCAGTCTTTATTTTGTGGTGAGTCATTTGAAACAAACCACATTGTTATTTTCCATGGAACGATTCTACCCAAACCACCTTTAACTGGAAGTCGCACAGACATGCCTTCGCAAAAAGACTTTATAAAGCTGTCACAATGGTACTCACGTCCGTACTCCTCGAAAAAATTACACCATAGAAGCGATTATCACGGTTTTGAAAAGCGAACTTACCAATAATTGGATAAAAAGTTCGCGCACCATGTTATATTCTATTATAACACGTGTTCTTGCCCACACTAGAAGGGTCCCACANGTTAGCAGTCAATCCGAGTAACCAAATTATCACAGTACCACACCTCTCAAGGGCTGATGTATTTTATTGGTGTTGAATTCGAGACAATATATTCGTCCTTCAAAATACAACAGTAAAATACTAAATTATTGCAAACCCCTTAACCTTCAAGCACATTATAGTCGGTGCCTGGGGGCATTAACAACGACACTATAAGCCACACTGTCTTCCTAAGTGGCGGTATAGCGTCAAGGTAAAGTGGCTCCCAACTGTGGGGCCCACCACAGACTAGCATCAAGTTTCTTTTTCATTTGTGAATGACCGCTTTGTATTCAATCATTGTGCAATTAACTTCATTGTTATACCAACACATGTTAAGTCAGATCTACTATTGTCAAGCAGCCTTCTTTAATTGAACAAACGTACTCATAATAGGCATCCTGGATATACCTACCATAATGTTTATGTCTGACCACAAAAGGATCCAACAAGCTAAAGCTCCTTGTTCTACGAAGCCAATGATGCAATTGATAATCAAATTTTATGTCGCTAACACTTAATTGTGTAGAGCTTGGAAGTAGGGACATGGTATCGAATCAAAAGTATCGATATTGTACTCATGAGTAGTATCGCATAAAAAGTATCTTACTCATAAAAGTATTGAAACAAAAGTATCGATACCCTAAGGTATCGACAGAATAAAACACTTATGAATTAATGAACGTTTTTTATTAAATGATTCGTTTTAATTACAAATTAGGTATGTTAATTATTCTCATTTTTTATTTTGTGTGATTGCACAGAGAAAGAACTACTTATCATAAATCAAACCTCCCATTCTTCCTCTGTACAATCACTCAAAAACAGTAATTTGTCCAAACGTTTTGGCGACAGCCTGTTCCTCGTTTTCGACATGGTAAATCCTGCCTTCGAAAACAAACGTTCTGGAGGAACAGACGTCGCTGGAATTGTTAGATACTCGATTGCTAATTCGTGTAAATGAGGGAACACAACTTTCATATCTTTCCATTGCTCTAAAGGATTAGTAGACAATGGAGCGACTGGTGTCGCCAAATAAAGGCTCATTTCATCCTTTTTAGCTAAATAAGGCGTCTTATTCTTATTTACAGACGAACCGCTTTTACTTTTGCTTTTTTGTTTCGTGTGTGCTAAAGTCTTGTGATGGCTCCAAAAATAGTATACTGGCTGCACGGAAGAATCACTATCTGGGTCACTACTGCTACTACTGGTGGCAAGGATAACATTTGTTGATAAACGTCTTATTGAAGATATTGCTGTAGCACAATCTTTGGGGTTTTGGAAGTGTATATTTTTAATATGGGATCGAGCAAGCAGGAAATTGCATTTAAATGATTATCTTCAATATGGAAAAATCTGCGATTTATCTGATTTATAATCTCGTCTTTAACTTGCTCTGTCGCATTGCTGTCGTCAGTGCTGTCATTGTCCCCAGCAATCTTCTTTAAACTATTTATCTGTGCTCTTAAGCAGTTGACAGTGGGTATAATTTTACTGATAGTAACATATTGCTCACCAGATAATTCCTTGGTTACGTATTCTAGTGGCTTTAAAATTGTAATTAATTGTTTTATATGCTGTATTTCTAAAGTCGACGGAGTGATCGGTACTTTGGTATTTAACATTAGAATTTGATGAACAAAGGAAGCCAATTCAATATACCTCTCTAGCATATAATATACAGAATTCCATATGGTTTTTACATCTAAGACCAACTTAAGAGGTGTCCCAGTTTGTTTTTTTTTTTCAATAAATCACTTTGGATGACACTTGACTTGAAATATTTAACCATTTCTCTGACCTTAGATATTAATAAATTGAATTCATTGACTGTAAATATAGATTAAGCAATAAGATTCACGGTGTGTGCAAAACAAGACAAGTGCTTGTTTTTATCAAGAAGCTTATTCACACCAGCCACCATATTGGCACCATTATCAGTAACAACAGCTGCTATTTTTCCAAACTTATGTGCATTCCTAAACAAATTTCGTTTAATTTCTGTGAAATGTATGCCGTTGATCAAGTACAATGGTAGCTATACAACGCGAGACAATTTTATTTTGATCCAAATAATGAGCAGTAACCCCTAGATAACTAGTTGTAGTCATCATCTCACTCAATATATCACAAGTTAATGCCACATGAGGTACACCATCAAATGTTGCTTCAAGTTTTGAACGCATTGTACTGTAAAAGGCATCTAAATGTTCTTTGAGTGTATCAACACTTGGAATCTTAAATGTTAGACAGGCTTGTNTTTGACAGGCTTGATGCATAAATTTTTTTTAATCCTCGTCCCTTAACAATATCAATAGGTCTCTTGTCCACACAAATAAAATAAAGTAAACACTTGCACAGTATATAATAATCCTTCCCTCCAACAGAATANCAAGTTTTGAACGCATTGTACTGTAAAAGGCATCTAAATGTTCTTTGAGTGTATCAACACTTGGAATCTTAAATGTCAGACAGGCTTGTGCATAAATTTTTTTTAATCCTCGTCCCTTAACAATATCAAATCCAGAGAACAGGTGTGTTTATTTTATTTCATTTGTGAACGTCAGTATATAATAATCCTTCCCTCCAACAGAATAACTATGTTTTCGTTGGATTGTTTCTGCAATAGAAAGTTACCTTTTCTTTGTTGGAGGTATGCCACTAGATTCTTCAGTTATTTTACAGTCATCGGTGGAAGCAGTTCCACCCGTGCCTGCAGTGGATGTGGAAGCAGTCGCGAAACTCACGGAAGAGTAAGGCTCTTGAGATATAGTTCATTTCATATAAGAAGGCCACATTCTGACAGTCAGTGAGTGGCAACTTAATATATTGAAAACAACTAACGTCCCATTTACAAAATCCTGTATCAGCTGATGCACGAACGAACAAAAGTTAATATTACGTTGGCTATTCTGAGAGCAGTGCCGAAGCACATCACACAAGCAGAAAATACGCGCATAAGAAAGAGTTCGTACATTAATTAATACATTTTATTTTACGTGGTCATAAAACAGCAGTTTTTAGTTTTAGAAACGAAACTTCGTGATAAAATAGTAATGTATAGGTGTTCAAAATGAGATGCACAATAAAACGATACGTATCCAAATGTGACGAAAAAATCCAAAGTTTCCAGACTCTCAAACCAGGTGCTGCTATCTTGTGGGTTAAAAGTGCACCATATGTTGCAATATGCCCTTCCACGCCATCTGTTATCCATATCCCGAACTACACTCAGAAACATATTATAGTTATGTTGTTTAAAATAACGTATTTACGTGCATATACAAATGGTTTTATTTTCCCGCGAGCTCTGTATAATTTTTAAAGTAAGATATATTCCGTGTACAGCGTTTACGAACAACCCTACACACGTCCACCAAGCTCCGTTTACGAATGCAGCGCCACCCAAGCAGTTCACCAATTNTTTATGAACGACCCTACACACGTCCACAAGCTCCGTTTACGAATGCAGCGCCACCAAAGCAGTTCACCAATTGCCGCACGCAGCAGCACCTCCTGGCCACATCAAAGCCTATTCTTGAAACGCCATTTGATGGCGAATGGATACATAAACGAAAAGGCGCGTCGATTGTCAACTGTCAAGAAAGTGGCCTCCTTATATGGTACAGAATATAGCGATGACTGCGATTTTTCAAGCTGCATTTGTGCCTTACGTTTATCGATAGTTGTTTGTATTTTTTCATCNTGGATACATAAACGAAAAGGCGCGGCGATTGTCAACTGTCAAGAAAGTGGCCTCCTTATATGGTACAGAATATAGCGATGACTGGGATTTTTCAAGCTGCATTTGTGCCTTACGTTTATCAATAGTTGTTTGTATTTTTTCATCATCTCTGAAAGTAAAATATTTATATAATTAGGCATTTTTACTTACAACAATTCAAATTAAGTATGAAAACAAAAAGAAACAGCTGTTAACTTTAACTTAATTTTATTTACAAAGTAAGTTGTTGGTATACCTAGGTTATGTAGAGTAGTAGATATTTATTACTTTCATTAGACATATAAGTACGTAACTTAATTATGATTATTGTAATCGTAATTAGTAGGTAGTTTAGTTATTTGTAGGTTATTTATTAAAGTTTAATATTAAATGAATAGGTACCTTGAAGTTGCGGTAGGATGTTTCTGAAGATGTTTTTTCATGTTTGAAGTATTACCAGAAAAATTCAAAGTCTTAAAACAAATTTTTCATTTCACATCATTATTGTTTATTTTGTCAAAGTACTTCCAAATGTCACTTCTGGCAGGCGGTGGCATTTTACAGGTAAATCACAAGCACAGTCTGCACAGTTCAATATATAACTTAAATTCTTTATTGGAAAATTATTGAAATTTACGTTACAATTCGAAACGAAAACGGAAAACGTTTGTGATGTGAATGTAAAATGTCAAATGTGTTTTTTTATCTTCATTATAACAAAGAGGCAAAGGGTAGCATAGACTATACAGCCAAGTCTTGTAATGGGGCTAGTTACAAAAAACATTCCGCTAGGTAGCGCTAGTAGCATGACATGGCTCATGTAATGCTACTAGCGCTACCTAGAGTAATAATCCCTCATGTCACATGAGAAATTATTCGAAACAATACGATACGATTCTGGCCAAAAAATGCTAATACCAGAGAAGTATTGAACAAAAAGTATCTAGTAGAAAAGTATGGATATCGAAAGGAAAAGTACTCTATACCAAAAAGTATCGATATTCTTTCCNGAAATTTACGTTACAATTCGAAACGAAAACGGAAAACGTTTGTGATGTGAATGTAAAATGTCAAATGTGTTTTTTTTATCTTCATTATAACAAAGAGGCAAAGGGTAGCATAGACTATACAGCCAAGTCTTGTAATGGGGCTAGTTACAAAAAACATTCCGCTAGGTAGCGCTAGTAGCTTGACATGGCTCATGTAATGCTACTAGCGCTACCTAGAGTAATAATCCCTCATGTCACATGAGAAATTATTCGAAACAATACGATACGATTCTGGCCAAAAAATGCTAATACCAGAGAAGTATTGAATAAAAAGTATCTAGTAGAAAAGTATGGATATCGAAAGGAAAAGTACTCTATACCAAAAAGTATCGATATTCTTTCCNTAAAAAGTATCTAGTAGAAAAGTATGGATATCGAAAGGAAAAGTACTCTATACCAAAAAGTATCGATATTCTTTCCGTGTCCCTACTTGGAAGCCCTCTGTAGTTATGTAGCGCAAGCAGTGGATAGACCACCATGACCGAAAGGGTTAATTTATGGTTCCGAGTGTTGCCAATAAAAAAAAACTTTTGTTGCATGCTATACATAAGTCGACACAATTCTTGGTCCATTATTACAGCCCACGAGCTGTATTGACCTATATAATTATGTTATTTATAGTAACATATTTATTAATTATATTGTGTGTAAATAAGCCTACGTGTGCGTATAATCACTGAACAACATTCGAAACGTAATCAAAACTTCCCGCACTGCTAGCAATAGTGGCGCTTATAAATGGAAAGAGTGGTAGTTGTGTTCAAAATGGTGGTAGGTTAAACATCTTTGTGCCTGCGCTCGCTTTTTTTCTTCTATTAATCGGTGAACTACAGTCCTATCTTCGCCTCAGCGCAAACCTTGGTCCTCCTGGCCGGTTATAGTTCCGGTAATTGTACGTTGGGTTGCCAATTTCGTTGTGAAAACTTCGCGATTAAAGTGACGTGCCTTGTGTATACTCGTCGTGAGTGCCGTATGCGTGAAGTGACTTGTGTATAATCGTCTTGAGTGCCGTATGCGTGACGTGACTTGTGTATAATCGTCTTGAGTGCCGTATGCGTGACGTGACTAGTGTATAATCGTCGTGAGTGCCGTATGCGTGACGATCCTACGGTAGCTAGCGCAGCCGACACGATTGTTGACGTCGGGAGTGCACTGTTATCAGTGCGCTTATTACGTGGTTGAATGACAGTCGTGAGATATCTCGTGATTGCGACGGTTGAAATGCTGGCGATTTGGTGATTTGCCATTGCGTTGTGTTTGCACCGCATGGCGTGCGCCATGTTGTATGGTACTTTGTGCCATTGAGGTTCACAGTTTGTCTAAGTTTTAAAATGTTCCTGTTTCCGGGTTTATTACTTTTTTTAGTCTCTCCACGATGACAAGACACCGAGTCTGCGTTGCTGCGACCGCGTTTAGTAGACTGATGTGTGAAATGCACATGACTTGTCCCAAATCATTGTGTCTGGCCCTACGAAGATAAATTCGATCATGGCTAATATTCGAGACTTGCCGAATATAAAACTGTCATAGGATTTTGATAATGTAGCAGTAGANTAAATTCGATCATGGCTAATATTCGAGACTTGCCGAATATAAAACTGTCATAGGATTTTGATAATGTAGCAGTAGATACATGACAGATAAGCTTCTAGACTTCAGCGTTGCCCCAGAGGCTTCACGGTTTGCTGTACTTGACGACCAGTATTGCTTCACAATGGTGACTGCAGAATCACTGAAGTGCGATAAAGTGGGAATTCGAAGTGCAGTCGAGATTCTCGATGCTAAGCAGGTCTCGCATTGTGCTGCCCGAGATAAAACTATNAAATGCTGGCGATTTGGTGATTTGCCATTGCGTTGTGTTTGCACCGCATGGCGTGCGCCATGTTGTATGGTACTTTGTGCCATTGAGGTTCACAGTTTGTCTAAGTTTTAAAATGTTCCTGTTTCCGGGTTTATTACTTTTTTTAGTCTCTCCACGATGACAAGACACCGAGTCTGCGTTGCTGCGACCGCGTTTAGTAGACTGATGTGTGAAATGCACATGACTTGTCCCAAATCATTGTGTCTGGCCCTACGAAGATAAATTCGATCATGGCTAATATTCGAGACTTGCCGAATATAAAACTGTCATAGGATTTTGATAATGTAGCAGTAGAGACATGACAGATAAGCTTCTAGACTTCAGCGTTGCCACAGAGGCTTCACGGTTTGCTGTACTTGACGACCAGTATTGCTTCACAATGGTGACTGCAGAATCACTGAAGTGCGATAAAGTGGGAATTCGAAGTGCAGTCGAGATTCTCGATGCTAAGCAGGTCTCGCATTGTGCTGCCCGAGATAAAACTACCGCGTTTTAATGATGAACCAAAAACTTGGATGAATTTCTCTCATCTTTTCACAGCATTAGTCACTAATCATCCCTTTTCAGCAGCAGAGAAATTCGCCTATTTGAAAACTTACCTGTCTGACGAGCCTTTGTACACTGTTCAGGACCTTCCCCTTTTTTAAACATCTTTAATATAGCATGGGAATCACTAGTAAATCGCTATTAGAGCATTGGACTTATTGGGTCGTTACATGTGAACGCACTACTGGAGGCACCCTCTGCATCGGGGGTTCTCTGGATAGGTGGTGCATTACAGCAGTCCACACTCAACTTTAAAATAAAGCATCTTATAGTCTTGCCAAAAAAAAAAACTGATGTCTAGCTGAGTTCCTGATCAATAAGTATCCTTCAGAGCTCGTTAATCCTTGCCCTAATACTCTCAGGTTATTGCGGCTTCGAGAATTTTGAGTGCTTGGAGCAAGAATATGATATTCAAGTGTTTACACACGTAAGTATATGAAGTGTTTTAGAGCACAGTCAATTTCATTTACATCATTCATGTATAACTTTCTGACTCCTCGAGTGAGTCAAGCTAAACCATTTATTAATTCTGGTGTGGACTCAAGTAGGAGCATATCCATCACTATAGCAAGGCTGAAGAAACCCTCACTAGTCAAGGCCTATATCTGTCTCTTTTTGTGCTTGATAACCAAAGCTGTCCACCTGAAACTTGCCTCCGATATTTCGACAGACACATTTATGGCTGCCTTCCATCGATTTGTCTCACGCAGAGGTCACTGAGCTTTTTACATCTACGGTGACTGTGGCGCAAACTTAATGGAAACGAGTTACAAAGTGTCAGTCCTTCAACAGTCCCTTGGAGATGCTGAAAATAGTACAGTTTTGGCAGATCGGTTGGCAAAACAAAGTATTATGTGGCAAATTACCCCCCACCCCCCTAACAGTACCCTAATTTGGAGGACTGGGAGGCTTGAATAAAGTCTGTAAAATCCCATGTTTTCAAAGTAACTGAGGTTCAACTGCTCACATATGAGGAGCTCTACAGACCTTGCAAAAAATCTAGTCCACTCTGAATTCTAGGCCACTTTCTGCCATATTAATAGATCCAAATGACCTAGCACCACAGATTCCAAGCCCCTTTCTTAACCTTGGCCCACCACAACTGCTGCCTGATGAAGATCTGACTGGTATTCCCCTGAAAATAGATTATCTGGTGCCGGGTGCAGAAAATCGCCCAGTAGTTTTGGAAGAGGTGGCACATGGAGTACCTCCATTAACACCAACCAAGAAAAAAATGGACGAAGAAAGAAACCAACATTGAAGAGATGGTGTTCTCGTTCTAGCCCGAGAGCCAGATATCTCTCCTCGACAATGGCGATTGGGCAGAGTTTCGAGGGTATTTTCAAGTGCTGGTGGTGTGGTGTGGGTTGCTTAAACTCGCACTCAACAGGAAACCCTTGCATGCCCGGTTGTCAAACTGTGCCCCCTACCGCCTCACTAAGATTGAAATGTGGACATTTCAAAATGGGCGGGATATTGATGCATTGGTACATAATGTAAATTGTGTGGGTAATCAGTAAGCAGTGGTNGGACATTTCAAAATGGGCGGGATATTGATGCATTGGTACATAATGTAAATTGTGTGGGTAATCAGTAAGCAGTGGTGAATTGTGCGTAAGCCTGCATGTGAATTTGACCAATGAACAACATTCGAAACTATTTTCAAACTCCCCACACTGCTAGCGATAGTGGAGCTTCCAGGTGGATGAGAGTGAGTGAAGATGGTGGTAGAGTAAACATATTTATGCGCACGCTCGCTGTTTTTTCGTGTTCGTTTAGTTGGTAAAGTGAAGTCCAGCCTTCGCGTCAGCGCAAGCACATTCATATNCGCTCGCTGTTTTTTCGTGTTCGTTTAGTTGGTAAAGTGAAGTCCAGCCTTCGCGTCAGCGCAAGCACATTCATATTCCGGAAGACTACCAGAATTTACAAATAAGTCAAACAAAGGGAAGATCATTTGACATTGAGTCTCGCACTGTACAGTTTTGGCCAAATATAACACTCCTTTGCGTTATGTATACAGTTGTGAACACTGGGTCTAAATGGGTTAAATAACAGCACAGAGTAAATATATACACACAGACGATATGGTGTGACAGTTCGTTTGACGTGGGAGTACCCACACTCCGACTGGCTGTGCGAGGCTCTGGGAATGGACTTCGTGTCTAATTGGTTACTGCATGCTGTTGGAAGTTCCTTGTTGGCTGTGCTGCCGGCTGGCGAGTAGGTTACCAGGCGCTGATNAATTGGTTACTGCATGCTGTTGGAAGTTCCTTGCTGGCTGTGCTGCCGGCTGGCGAGTAGGTTACCAGGCGCTGATTGGCTAACGACGTCCCAACATGTTTCTGGCCAGTGAGGCCATTTTGCTGGCATGTGCGACTCTTTAGACTTAATACNTGGCTAACGACGTCCCAACATGTTTCTGGCCAGTGAGGCCATTTTGCTGGCATGTGCGACTCTTTAGACTTAATACTCTGTGATAACAGTGTAGAGAGCACAGTCGTGCCTGCCACCACATCCCCTGACCTACTTCTGGCTCGGGGCTCAGCACCTGGTCAAGCAGGGAGGGTGGCAGGGGGGACTGGCGTGGGAGTAACGGCGTCGCAGTGTTGGCGGCCGCCAGATACGCGAGGGTATATTGGAGCTGGGCGGGTAACTATGAAAGTCGGGGTGGGCCTTTGTCGTCCAGGAGGGTGAGCGGACACAATGGGGGCAGTGTCACTGCTCTTTCCTTCCGGGCCGGCGAGCAGCTTTCTCATTGGCTGCAGGCCAGCGCAACTGCTTCCGGCTCCTCTCACACGTCTCTCATAAGTACATAGGTAGGAATGGTGGAGAATTTGTAACAAATATCCTATCACTCCGTGCATATAGTCTATTCGAGGTATCTTCACGCATTTTGAACCAAATCTTTGAAAAATCAACCCACATATGATCTGTTTGGTTGTGTCCTAAACATCATATATCACAAGTGTTTTATACTTCTGTTAACATAAAACTGCCTTATTTTTCGTTGAATTAAACTTTTACCTACATTTTATCTATAAAATGTAATATCTCATGTTTATTTAATATGAATGTAACCAGGGAGATAATAGGTGTGTTGGTAACGCCCAGCAAGATATAATTTTTATGCAAAATATTATTCAACCGAGTGCGCAATAATGCGGTGCGTAGTCCCTTTGGTGTAGTTTTCTAGAGTTGGTAAAGTTTTGTTTGCTTAAGGCGGATGAATATCCTGAAATTGGAAATTTGGTACGGCTTCATAAAAGTGGGAAGAAACGGTGAAGGGACTTTATACACATACCTAATCTTCGTTTTCCGATCGCGATTAGGAAAACGTGGGATACAAATTAACGCCAAATGCGTTAACTCGTTCAGTCCCGAATTCTTTACGGGCTCAAGTATTGTAATCGTAATTTGTTTACTGTGCTCTGTACTTGTGTATAGCGTGCTTCTCGCAACCAGCGAACAATGCACTGCATGATTGTCGACATCAGCATTAACCATTCGCAGACGAGAAGAGCAGAAGCTTCATTAAATAGTCAGTTTTCCCACAACAAAGACACTCATAACACCGAGCAATGCTCCGTTGCTGTGTGCAGTGCTAACCATAAATATCTTCATTCGCAACGAATTCTCGATCGTGGACACAGGGAACGAGCGAGTCAATTGAAGTCCACGCGGTTCTGGAAGTTGACGTAGAAAAACTAAGAAAGGACAATCCTAAATAAAATAACATACAAACGTTTTGAGATAATATTTTTGCCGGATTGCTGTTTAGGTTTATACATTGTTCCGCAAAGACATGTAGAAATTAACTGCGTAAGGAATAGTTCGACAGTAACACATCACTCTGGTAAAATATTCGCTCCAAAGGTAGGTCAGGGCCGACGCTACCATATAGACGAACTAGGAGACCGCCTAGGGTGGCAAAGAAGTTTTAGATTGCAGGGCGGTCAAATGCAGACATAAGATTTTAATATGCAGTATACTAAAATTTATTAAATGTTGTCATTGGCAAAATTTTTATCTATCAGAAAAAGTCAATTAATATCCCTCATTTTTTATGAGTGAGCAGTATGTCGACTAGTATCGAGGATGTTCCAGTGTTTTTTGCATCGGTTTAGAAACGAGTGTTAGCAGAGAGGAATACGAGGAGCGAAAGGGACGCCTACAGGTATTTGCCTTAGGGCGCCAAATTACCTTGTACTGCCCTGAAGTTGGTCGACCCAGTTATGTAGGCTTGTCTCATTTCTTGATTTGTCAATATTCGCTTCCACTTACCTGTAGAGTACGGTTCAAGTTTATAGCGCTGAATTATGTCCCACACACTATTAAACAAAAATTCAGTTCTAACTGGCATTGGGGAGGGTGGGGAAATGATTAATTATCTTAGCTTATTGTTATACGTTTAGTATAATTAGAAGCTTAACTTTTCTCAAGTGCTAAATGTTTAAAGGCTGTTCACGATGTGACGGCCTACGTACATAAAAAATTCGCTTAAGTTCACCACTCATTGGATTGTGGTTTCTACATTGGGGTCGCAGACAATGGCTTACCTTTGGTGCGATGGGACCCGCTCAACTGACCATCTCACAGCTGTTGCCTGCATGAGTGCTGGACGGCAAATGTCGCGTGGCGCGCTAGTGTGCTGCTCCGAAGGCCTCATCTGCTACCCCTTCCCACCCCTGAGCGTCTCTATGCCAACGTGACGCCGGCCAGTCATGACGCCACCAGAGCGCGCTTCCGATCCGGGATCGACGGAAAATGTTCCAGAAGACGACGACAATATTGTATGAAAGGCTTGAGTTTTACCCCTGTTCGGGGAGACAGGCCAGGGACTTACTAGGGTAGGAACGATTGTTCAACNGGGGGGGGGGGTGGCTCTGCATCATTATCAAAATACATGTAATCTTCATTTTTTTTTATTATTTTGTATTAAACAAAATATATAAATTTAAATGTCTTTGCGGAGAAATTAAAATCATGGGATATTATTAAAACTTATAAATAGATTTTGTAATCCCAAATTGGAAATTGATACTTTTATACTTCACAAAAAGGGTAAAATGTATTTTTGTAACTACCTTTTCTTTTACTGTGCAAATCCAGACTAAGCTTTACGATACCCTTTGATGACACACTAACGGGAGGTTTCTATTCCTTGAAAATCGAACATCTTCCTGAGAAAACAGAGATGGAGTCCTATTTGCATGTGTCGGCAGAAACAGTCACAACGATAAAGTGAGCACTTTTGAAATCAACCTTAGAAAAAAGTCACTGCTTCTACCTGCATATTTTAACGGGCGCACTGATTAACGTGAGCCAAGTAAAGTCGGTAACGATTGAGTGAAAGTAGTTCCATGTTTTTAAAAGTCGAATAAAAAGTGTTAGGTAACCATTCGTGATAACTGAATTTATTTATTTCACTTTCTGTTTTTTTAATGCATCTGGGTGTAAAAACAAACAGATTTGTAAAACATTTATTTTTCTAATAATTTCAAGGTTTTCCTCGACAGACGCATGAATAAGTGATGAGCCCCGTAGCAGTGTTAATTTTACATAACGCGGAAGAATACACACGTGCATACAACTAGATCTTAAGCAGAATTTTCAAAAGTGCTCAGTTTACCGTGAACCGCTTATGCCATTGGCTAGGAATCCTGCAGAGAGGGACGATGAGCGTGGTTGCTACGACGCTAGCGCTCGTTGCGCAAGTCATCCTCTTTGGTTTCTACTCGACGCGGTGGTATACTCTTTGCCCGGCTCGGATGCTTCCCTTTTCCTCCCCTGTTCGACAGCCCTTGATTTAAGTCATTGCACGGCTCGCGCTCCTTCTGACGAGCCGAGCTGCTGTGGACGAAACGAGCTGCTGTGGGATGAACATCGTGCTCGTGGCTGCTCCCTCCCCGGGATCTGCACGCCCCTTGAGACCAGCGAAGGCGAGGACTTATGCGAGTGCGGCGGGACTGCAGTAGCTTGGATGCGGCGACTATTCCGCGACTCGTTGCGTCCCCATGTGGCTGATAGGGGATCCTCAGGCCCTGGGATGGCTGGGAATACTTGAATACCAGCCCACGGACCAACTGGCCGGTGCGACAGCGCCGTCGTCGTGGATGTCGGGGACCTGGGAAGCTCAGTACGAGATGGCAAAGCGCATCGTGCAGGAGGCAGCCCAACGATCAAGTCGAGGAGGGGGATCTCGAGGTGCCACGGTCGAAACGTAGCGCTTCACTGCTGGATTCTGCGGCCTGCTGACTGCAGATGCGTGAGGAACGGATTGGAATGCGTCGGACCTCGGAAGCTTCTTGATGTCAGCCTCCACTCCTGGGCCAGCTGCACTCGCCTCCAGCCTGGTAGGTCCTCCCGCCTGCCCTGAAGACCGACGGACTATTTTGGTGGAGGGGGGGGGTGGCTCCCCGAGAAACGTCACCCCGCCTTCACCCACGGCGTGGAGATCCTGGTGTCAGCGCGGAAGAGCGAAGATGGAGTAGGTGCCATGACTGAGCTGCCCAGTTTGCCGACGCATTTGACGAGAAGCATGAGCCTTGCACTCAATAGCTGCTGTCAATATTATTGTACTGGTACGCCTGCACAGAAATATTGACAGCAGTTCAACCTCGAGGGCGCTTGCACCCACAGCCCCGCCCCTTTCTCTTCTACATTTTTAACTACACAATAAAAAGCATGAAATCCACACCTGCTGCCTCCTTTAGCGTTTTCATTAATGCATGAATAAGTTTTGAACTTCTTTCCTGCCGAGAGAGTTTTTACGGTGCCTATGCCGGTTTTTCCCCTCCCCCTTCTCAGCTATAGCCTCAGCTATAGGAACACTCAGGGATGCAGTTCATGGCCTTGATTGCGGCCATGGCTGCCTTAATCCCTCTCTGCCGCGATACACGCCTCGTTTGCATGAAACTCCCTCTCCTGTAGGCGTATGGGTCCTAGCCCTGAGACGCACCTACGGTCCCCGTCCCTACCTCGAACGTATACTTAACATTTAGTAATAGGGTATGTTAGAAAAACAAATTGCTCTCCTTCTGTTCTACGCCCTGCCGTCGCCTGACCGTGTTGTTTGACGACTTCTACGGAGAAAGATTGCCGCACTTGTCCAACGGACGTGAAGCCGTGATGGGACTCTTTCAACTTGCGTCGTTACCTGAGCCGCTGAGCGTTAGTGCAATTAAAACGGTGAGTCGTGGACAAATGTTGTGTGTTAGANCAAAGTTTGTGTGTTAGATTGGCTATTTTTAATGTTTTAGTGTTTTGTGTGGTGCAGCTGTGTTTGTCTTGGGTAAGCAGTAATTTAGGTGTTTTTTTTTTCCTTCAAAATTGTGGTTTCGGTCGCCAGTCCAAATTTGGTTAATGTTATAACTAAAACCTCGCGTTGCTGTGTTTGCCTGTTTTAACGTGATGTGTGTTGTCTTGTTCGCTGCCCAAGAATAAATTCCTTTTAAAAATAATTATGGTGTCCACGGCTCTCGCGTTGCGTTGTTGTGTGCGTTTTTAATTGTGCTAATTCAGTAGTTTTTCATTTGGTAGGATCTTTGACTGGTCATTTGACTGCCTCCGCCGAAATCTCAATCTTGTATATAATGTTTTTAATAATAATTTATTGGTTTTTTGAAAAAGAGGCTTTACTGGGCTCATACGACTGCTCTCCTTTCTAATTACTCCAATAGTCATTCTAGTCAGTTAATTGCTTTAATTGTATTGGCATTTATAAATATTTTAGTTAAACTTTATTAAGATTGTATTATTCCAGTTTTGAGAGTAATTTTAAAAAAATATGTTAATTTTTTAATCATTTTATATGAATCTAGAAAGAAAATATTTATTGTAATTTTTACCTATTTGTCAAATTTAATGCAAAGAATATCAATGGTGCTTTATATCTCTGTATGTATATTTTATTAGCAAAATCTATTAACTGTTAGCTCATTTTGTACCTACATTATTTATGTTACTGTACAGTGCAATGACAACGTACTTACTATACGCGTACTTGAGTGATGCCCAGCATATTATTTACTCATTCTCAGCGCAAAATTACACTCTTCAGAATCCTGTAACCAGGGAGTGTTACCCTCGCCCTGAGAGGATCCCTCGAACGGTAATGACGTATTTTTACGCAGCCAATCAGAGCCTGTGTGCACGTAAATGAAACGAACAGGCAAACCATGCCACACAATAGACAAAAATACGTAGACGAGAACGCGTATCGGTGCAACTGTTTGGCTGCATATTGGTCTTAAATGCACAGCGTGTCTGGCTGGATATTTAGGGTTCTGTACAGTTTCGTGTTTGTCCATGTGGTGTACAGCGGGTCATATGCCAAGCGCTGACTTGTGGTATGACCTAGCTTTATTTGTCTGTATCTGGTTCGGGGCTATGTGAAAACATTCAAAGGGAAAGGTATTTTTCACGCCGCTTCACGATATCACCCAAAATTTACTAGGTGTACCCAAAGCTGTGAAAACTATTAGTTATTGGTGGAGATACGTAAATTTCACAAATTCTTTCAGTCAGTAGCAGATTATACTTCAAGCACATATACTCTACTTTTCTTTTTGAGTTTGGAACCACGGCGGTTTTGACGTGCCTTGTTCTACTCTTTAGTCAGCAATAAACAGGAAGAAATAATGTTACCGTATCGAGTGCAACAGAGTTGAATAAGAAAAACGCCCCCAGCCATGTAAGTACATAATGAATAAACAATATTGTCGAAGGACTGAGAAATATAGGCTGCTGACAAATGAATCTCGAAATTCACGAACCTATAATTATTGCGCATGCGCTTGTGTAGTAAAAAAAACTGTTGCATATATGTTTAGCATTTGAAAATTATATGGTTAACTTAAAGTGTAAAAATAGTGATTCAAGAATTTGATGTTAAATTTTTGTTAGGTTAGGATGCTTTGTTGATAAAATATAGGTAGGGGTCAGTCAGATGTTTAGCATGTGCTCTGTGACCAGTCATTTCCAACACTTTGTGATGCTTCTCCGGGCGAACACACGTAGTGGTGTGCAAAATTAGCTTACTCTTTTAAAACCCAGTTTATTCTTTCTGCAGTGTCTGTACTCTGTAAAATAATTATAAACGTGAATGTGTTGTAATTTTGCTAACGCTTTCTCTGCTGTATCAAATTAAACGAAAACGGACTTTAGTTACCATTGAGTAAGAAGTACAGTCAAGAAACTTGTATCTTAATGCTTAACCATAATCTATTGTGATAGGTAAATTAGCGAAGATTGTGAGTTCATGAAAATACGTACCGTGCAGGCTTTTGTTGTGTTTAAGTGTGATAAATTAACATCGGAATACATTTGCGGATATTACGTCATTCTGTAGATTAAAGCGGAAGGATTTCACGAAATGCACAAGGGATTCTCTTCTGTAGACTTATTTGTTCTGTGACCAGTTCGCGTCTCAGTAACTCACCCGCCTGCCGAGGGCCAGTATTGTTAACTTTCGCGCGAAAACAGTTTTTTTTTCTGTCGCTTAGATAGAACAGTGCGAACAGTAATCGCGTTGTCTTTATCGCACGTTTTGTTTAGCCGGCCGAAGCGAGCAGAGGAACGTTTAATTCGAGAAGGCTGGGCCGTTAAAGCCGGCAGGGAAGTTTGAACGCAGAATGCCTCGTTGGGCAGAGGGCGGTAGAACTGATGGATACAGTTTATGAAGGCAGAGCGCCGCAGCGTTTTAAACCTGGACGAGCTTTAAACGGCCGTTTTACTGTTCGCCGTCAACAGGGTGAGTTTAGCGACAACTTCTCCGTGACAATTTCGCGTCTGTTGACGTCACAACGCCCGCGCTCTGCATCTACGCCGCCTCCCGATGACCCACAGGTTTCACTCTCCGGTGATTCCAGTAACGTCTGCTAATCTTCCGATAAAACCGACGAGCACTGATCGTAACTGGAAGTCATTACGATGTTGCCAAATGTAGGAACATGCCCCAATGCCTAGGGACTTTCGGCTGTGTTCCTTAGTACATAGGGACAGATTTTCGAATCCAACTAAAAATTAAGACTTTTTTTGCCAGTAAAATATAAAATTAAATTTCTAAAAAAAATTACTTGATTATTACAACAAGACAGTACTGGTAATTCCCGATTGAATTGAAATTACATTGTTGCGTACACTATAGTGATCATTCCTCTTGTGCTGTCTCCCTGGCATAACTAACCAAGTCTTCATCATTCCACTGTGAATTACCTTGGTTAAGGTTCGAGATAAATGTTATGAGTAACATTATTTATTGAAATGGTTTATTACTGCCAATTTTTTTCTAATTTCTATATTAGTTTATTTGTTTACATGGAACTAAATAAGGCTATCTTTTTTTTTTTTTTTTTTTTTTAATATTTGCAAAAGTCCTAACTATTTCTGATAATATTATTTTTCATCTAAGTCAGGAAATGGATCAGTTTAAATGGTCGACGCCAGGCTCTGCCATGAAAAAATCTTTCCCACCAGCTTTTTTCTTCTTCTTTTCTTCATTTATCTCTTTTTTTTTTTTTTATTCTGAATATTTTGTTTCCTAATATGACATTTAGTTTCGCTACAATTGTATAAGACATTTTTTTTTTTGCTCGCGGGGGGACTTTTGTGGTGAATGTAGGGGCATTTCCAGTGTTGTGTAGGGACTTGGCAAAAATTGAGTTTGGAACGCTGTAGTGCCCCTGTTCGAGACTACTGAAATTACTGTAGAATAAGCTGTGGTGCAGCGCGTGTGAAATAAATACTTTGGTGGAGGGGGGCGGGGGTTATTCAAGATTCGTATTGTATACGTATATTTACAGGCATTCGGAAGATCGTAATTTTAAACATAAGCACTTTGAGTGCGGTATATACTGACTAAAAATTCAGACAAAGTAGAAGTGAGTGTCTTATATTCACGGCTTCCTGACCATAAGTTCTGTTGGTCTCTATATATTGCAATCTACAATCGTCCTACTGGTTGACACAACACCGGACACGCTTACTAGATTGTAAACTGCTCAGTACTGGCCGGCTCTCTGCTAATATAACGCTGAGTTTGAAGTGTCCCAATCAAATGTTATTGCCTGCGTAGAATAATATTCAATCCATCTTGTTAGTTTGAGTAATTTACACTTTGAGTGTCACTGACGTAATATAATGCTGCGGAGAACCTTAGGGAGCCTGCTGGTAAAGTATTATTTCGTCACCAGTGTCTTCAAAGAATACGGGTGTCGCAATGTTCAGGCGAACTCCATACAACTCGGTGAAACTCAGACGTCAGCCGCACTCAAAGTGTTAAATATTCCTAGATATTTTTCCATTACAAATCAGTGTAAGAATACCCTTGAATTTGAATTTGTGTTATTACGAAAATATGCGCTCTCCTAGTTCTACGGCCTCCTATGCGATTTTAAATATTAAAGTAATCTTTTAAATAAGTACCTAAACTAATTTTCAGACAAAAATTCTTACCAGCATTTTCCTTTTTAAATGATTACCATTCGTTAGTGTTCCGGAATTATTAACTCTCAAACAAATATAAATATTTTCAAATGCGTGATAACTAATGACTAGAGACCTGAAAAATTCGCGAGTTCAAAGACCTGCAGGCTAGACTCTACAGCTTTATGTACAAATATGCCGATATCAACTGCACATTGGTTGTCTACTGTCACAGTGGAAGGCGACGATTGGACACCGTTCTCCAAACACCGCGTGGACAAATGGCTAAAGTTATATAAACGCAAGTGTTTTGAATTCTAGCTTGTCCCAAAATGAATCCGCGAATTCTTCAGGTCTCTACTAATGACGTCTCATTTTCGCGAAAAGAATTTAAAACAAGCTATATTTCAATATCCTTCCTACTCACCTGCAGTTTCCATTTGGTTATTGCCCACTGAGTTTTCCAGGAAGATTTAATGAGGCATTCCGATTTAGGTTATTTCGGTAAAGAACGTATGTGATTTCATGGATAGCCATAAGACGGTTAGCAGTTAAAATTATCCAGTTACGGAAATGGATATAGGCCGAAGTGTTTCCAGATACGATTAGCCGGGAACTCTTTCCGTGAAAATCGAGGTGTGTTTCGCGGAAGCGAAATGCTATGGTTGTTCCTGTGATGTAAATATACTTAGACCGTGTTTCAGTTTAAAGAGTACTCTTTCGATACAGTACTCTTTCGCACAACCAGGCGAGAGCAATACATCGCAATCTCCGGCGCTCTCCCTCTCTCTTTCTCTCTGTGTGTGGGCGTGCAATTGAAACAACCACTCTTTCTAACGCCACACAGACAGTTGATGCCAAAAGCCACGATATCGTTCTACGCTAAAATCACGGCCATAGTTTAGCTATGGGAAGACTTTTATATATGTTCAAATAGTTTCACAATCACAAATAATTATAACACTACCGTAATAACTGTTAGGGCATGAAATGCTAGTATTCTTGTATTAATACATTTCCATCGTGTTATAGCAATTGTATGTGCACACAATACAAAAGAGACAAAAAACAGCATGGTAAAAACTATATACTTTGTCATAAATTCCCATCTACGTATTTATAATTACGTATTGTGTAAGTTATTTCTGTGACTATAACAGTTAAATTTAATTCACCTACAGGGTTTTGGCCCGGAAAGCTACTATAGCCTCATTAAGACGCTGAAACACTGTATACAAACATGGCGCGTGGTCAGAGGGTGCGAGAGATCGCCAGAGAGAGAGAGAGTACAACTTTGTGCATTGTCTGTGCTCTCGTTCTTTCGCGCTCACGCCTAGGAATTGAGACGGCCAGAGAGCATTTTCTGTGACATAATTATGGCATGTTCGCGAGAGTGAGGGCATGAGAGAGCGCTCTCTGGGCCAATTAAGACACGGCCTTGGTCGTTTATTCGCTCTGGAAATGGGCCTTTTGCCCAATTGGCTGTTTTGGATGCTGCGGAACAATCCCCACTAGCTAGGCTGCCGCTTGACTTAGTTAAGTCCCCACACTCTAATTAGTAGTGGCGTTCAACTATGTTGCCAGTGTAGGTGGCTGAGTCAATGGTACAGTCTTGTGTAGTTCTTAACTATTCTGTGTCAGCGGCGTCCATGAGAAGGCACCTTTATGAAACGGCTTGGTCAAATATTCACAGTCCACGTATATTTATGGGCACGAACATTTCGTAGGTTCATTTACCTGCAAGATAGGCCCCACCACAGAGTAGGGTGGAGGGGGGAGAGATTTGGGCGGCTCTGAGAGCCGATGAGGGTGAAGCGAAGTGAGAATGGAGCAGCACCGGAATGCAAGGGCGGGGGAAACGGGAAATCCCCGAGAAAACCCGCCGACCAGCAGCATCGTCCAGCTCGATTCCCACGTGCGAATGACCGCGTCGGGAATCGAAGCCGGTTCGCCTTGGTGGGAGTCGAGTAGTCTGACCTCTGCATCACCGCGGCCCGACCACAGAGTAGATAAATACATATAAACGAAATGGCGAGGAAGATCTTATGATGTGAGCGTACCCTTTCTCCGATTGGCTGAGAGATGTTCTGAGAACGGCCCTGTGTCAGATTGGCTACTGCGTGCTGCGAGAGATACCCTATTGGCTGGGCTGGCGGTAAACAAGACTGCTACCAGACGCTGATTTGTGAATGGCGTTCCGACATGTTGCTGGCTAGTGCCGCCGTTTTGCTGGCGTGTGCTGCTGGAGTTCGCGGAATAAGTGGCTGTTTCACTTCTGTATTATTAATTATTCTGTTTCCCCAGAGTCCTCTGTATACTCGAGCCTCATCTATAGTCCAGTTGCGGTTTCTTCACCTTTTCTTTTATGAAACCTTTGAAAAATCACTCCATGTACGACATGATTGATTGTTTCCTAAACCTGCCATGCATCGAACGCGTTTTATACGTCTGTTAACATAACATTGTCTCATTTTTATGCAATTTAACATTTACTTATATTTTATTTATGAAGTATAATATTTTATTTATAACTAATATGAATAAAAACAGGGAGGAAATAGGTGTGTTGGTAATGCCTAGTAATAAATAGTTCCCATGCAAAATTTTATGAAATTCAGTTCGCACGAATGCGGTGCGTTGTCCCTTTGGTGTAATTTTATAGCTTTGTTTACATGAGGCGGAGGAATATCCTGGAAGTAGAACTTAAGCAGGGCTTCAGAAAAGTTGGAGGTAACCGTGAATGGACTATAATTGTCAGTTTGGTGCTGGTCCAGTGAGTAGCCAGCACTACCCCAGGCCAGGTAGCTTGGGATTCCGACCTTGTTCTTGTTTTATTGGAGATTTGCTGTTACTCAGAGTCGTCTAAAGCACGTCTAAAAAACTGTTTTCCATTTGTACTAGTGACTCAATTTTCTAAGTGATTTTTTAAAAATGTAAACATATTTATTGATCAGTATAATTTATTAATTTTCATACAAGGAGATATATGTGTAGTGGTTTGCTTATAATAATTCTACCTATGATATGTTTCGTGGTTTAAGTAATTTAGATGTAGGATTCTCTTCCTTTGCCCTCCTTCCCTTTTACTAGTTTTTCACTTGTAGTATATTCAAACACCCTTTTTTAAATAAAGATCATCCTTTCCTGAACTATACTCTTGTAGAAATGTATTTTCTTCTTCATAAAAGCCATTTAATTTTGCAATTGTTTCCTGTCGAGGTGTTATTCCGGCACCTTTACCAGTTTTGACCCTCCCTTCTTAGTATAGGTTAGCCAGTAAGCATGGGAAGCTACCATGTCCCCTATCGTAACCATCTTTGCTCACTCTCAGAAAAGCCATGATGTATGTGTCCGTAGTTTGTTCATTTCCTGCATACCTAGGCGTAGGGAGCTTGCCCTGAAACACACTTAAGACCTAGCTACAATTGATTTATCACACACACAGAACGTACAACAGCACAAAACACACGTACAGCACAAATATGAAAACTACAACCAAAATAGCACACGCACAGGAACGACGGAAGTTTAGTCCTGAAAATGAAAGGAAACTCNCTTCTTAGTATAGGTTAGCCAGTAAGCATGGGAAGCTACCATGTCCCCTATCGTAACCATCTTTGCTCACTCTCAGAGAAGCCATGATGCATGTGTCCGTAGTTTGTAGATTTCCTGCATAATTAGGCGTAGGGAGCTTGCCCTGAAACACGCTTACGACATGGCTACAATTGATTTATCACACACACAGAACTTGTAACAGCACAAATATGAAAACTACAACCAAAATAGCACACGCACAGGAACGACGGAAGTTTAGTCCTGAAAATGAAAGGAAACTATGCTCGGTAAATTTTGCATGCGTATGTTGATAATATTGGAATGAAAAAGCACTGTTTACATCTCAGTTTAATTTTTGTTTTGTTTCTCATGCTAATATAAACAAGAAATCCTAGTAGCAAAATGTTCAAGAAACTCATATAGTACGTATTTTATAAATTTAAATCGAAGTTATCAAAACAGCGCCGGCAGTCTGCTAATTCACGTACTTGAGTGTTTAACAAGTTGCATATTACGAAGGCGAACGGAGTTGGCTCGTCTTGCAACGACCGCCGTGGTACGTAAGAATATGTGCAGACTCTACACCGCGTTGTTGTAAATAAAATGCCGTCACTTCTGGCAACCTGTACTACTCAAGTGCTAATCTCCCTTTGTTCGTGTAGTTTGACACACGTGCACTAACAAGCAACCACTATCGGTGCCCGCGAACCTCGAGTTTATGGTGTTCTATGTGCAGGGACCTCCCAGCATGGCGTGCCAGAACCTTACGCCTTAGTTATACGTAACTTGTTGTGCTCGTAGGTACGTGAAGTTGCGGACTCCCGGCGCTGTTTTGCTAATTTCAATTTCGATTTTAAAACACTAAATTCATTTTCCGAACATTTAGAGATTAGGATTTCTTGTTTATACTAGTCCATAGATGCCGTGGTTTGAATTTCGACGTGTAGTTTAAAAAAATCTTGTATAGCGCCAAACTCTCCAAGCACTGGTCAAATTCACTACGTTATCAGCCACTTTACAGCTAAACACGAACTTGGCGTTATCCTCATTCCGATTGGCCACGCACGGCGCACAGGTCACACGCACAGAAATTATGGGCATTAGCGAACATTCCTGTACATTTCTCCTGACCTATTTTTCTGCGTGCGTGTTGTGCGTGATTGTGGCGAGTCTCGTGTTAACACACACACACACACACATATATATATATATATCCCACTTTCTATGCTTGTGCTATGTTATGTGCTAAATCAATTGCAGCCCGGCCTTTAGTTCCCGCCCTCCCTTGGTTCTCCGACTCTCCTCTTGGCTTTAGGGGAGAATGGTAATAAAATATTATTTTTCCAAGACAGAGTGGCAGATGATATTTTTCTCATCCTGGCTAGTAGTTTCAAGTTCAGGTAAACCTCAAATGAATTCGTGGTATTTTCTGGCCCCCTTTCTTATAGACGATTGCTCTAAATTTCGCTGCGGAATTCCCCACCCATGAAATGACAGCGTCACGGCTGAAAGTGTTGGTGGCGCGTAGAGGCGATGCCTCATTTGGCGCGCGTGGCACCGTGGCTCTTGGCGTTTCCTGGCATGTGAAATACGTTCACGTGGGCGGGCGCTGTGACATGCTAGCCGGGCGCATGGTTACTGTCGCCATCCCCCTTACGTCCCGNAATACGTTCACGTGGGCGGGCGCTGTGACATGCTAGCCGGGCGCATGGTTACTGTCGCCATCCCCCTTACGTCCCGCGACATGCTAACCTCGCCATAACGCAGTGCGCCCTGCTGCGGTCGCTGGGGGAATGTGCCGCGGCGTGTGCTTTACGGTAACGGCCTACACAAACAGCCGGCCATGATGTAGTTCCCCTGTCCGCCGCCAGGGGCGCAGACCGCAGGCATGAATGCCTCGATGGCGCCACGCAACTGCTCATACAGACAACGGGAGAATGCAACAATCATCCCAGAAAGTTCGATTTTTTTATGAAACCGTATTTCGTCCATAGGTAACTGCAGAAATTTTCTGTAGTCGTATAAAACCCAGAAAATGGCATAAAAAGGGCAGAAAATGAATTTTAAAGTACTAAAATCGGGCTAATCCTGCAAATATAACACATATAGGACTACGTACAAGGACGTGAGTTAACTACATCAAGTGAATAGATACTAACCTACCAAAACATATATGTTAACAACATTTAACAATGAATAATTTTTATTTTTATGTTATTTTCCTTGGAAACACCCAATGATGCAAGTTCTTGCTCAAATTGGTAAAACGGTTAACGATATTCTCCCGAGGAAAAGTAGCTAAAATAATAAGGTAAAATTAAAACATCCAATTAAAAATTTTTACTAATTTGTTTTGCTACTACGCATTATTGTTGTTGACATTACTACTAGATAGCTTTTTCCTAAGATTACGATATAAAAACCCAGTTAATAGATCACGGACAACGTTTATAGACAATGGTTTTCGCCACATGCCTTTCTCTCTGTGACGAAGTATCCTCGTCACATATGTCTTTCTGACTTGATGAGTTTCACAGGGATTATGGCGTACTGTATTTTATGTCATCTGAAGTATTAGTGTCTTAAATTTGCAAGTTTGGTAGGATCTTGCGAGGGACAAAATAATGTGCTGTGCGTTGGAGATATATCCTGAATAATTCATCGCCTAGTTGCGCAGGAATGCTTTCCGGCTTGCTGAACTCACGATAAAAGGAAAAAAAAAGTTATGTAAATTTTAATGTTTTGCACCATCTAGAATAACCTTGAAGCTGCAATTATGAATTGCTGAGAGTGGTGCACTGCCCTAGACTGTTCTATATTATCATTTTCTTTTAGGAGAGAAAGACTAGGGAAGTCACAGTACCGGGGAAATATAAGCCTTTATGAGGATAGTAAACTGTGTTAACTTGGAATGAGCGACAAAAAAAGTAATTTTCACAGGACAGGTATGCTCTTAAGTTGAGACTTTTCAGAAGGGTCTCGGACACTTGTGTACTGCAGTATATATCAAAATGCTCGGCCGAGAGAGATCTTGGGAGACGACGTAGATTATAGGACTTTGATTGTCTGAAGGGTGATTTTATGAGTGAAAGTGCGAGTCTGTGTTGACAATGAGCACTATCTACACCTCGTATGCGCAATGAGGGGAGTAGGTTGGCTCTGGACTGGTTAAAGTCATTCATGAGACCGGATGCAGGCCACGCTGTGGAAATTTGTGTTCGAGATAATATTTTTTGAGGCAGTCCAGTTCAACTATGACAATTATATAAATTATGAGAATGTGGGTGTTCGAGAGGGAAGATCATCTCCGAGTTACTCTGCTGTTACAAAGGTCAGCTTTCTGTTTTATCCCAGTCCGCATGGGGAAGGATAAATAGTTGCGAGGAACCGCTCATCACAGCGCTTTTAAATACATGTTTTTCAAAGCACACAATACATTTTTAATAGATGTTTCCAGGAATTTTGAAGATATAATACTTTATGTGAAATGTTTTTTTGAAGACATGAGAAGAACTCCTTTGTATGATGTGTTTTACTATAGTTCCATTGTATCTGTAATTTTTAAAAGGGTGGCATATTGAGAAAATTAATAGTCCTCTACAAGAAGCCGAAAATTATACGTAACAAATTAATATGTACTTAATTCGGTTATTTTGTAAGTATTTCCTTCCAGCCAATCTGAAAATAAAGTTAAAAGTCTTAGTATTTATGATTTGTCTTTTGAGATGAAGCTGTAATTACAAGTTTCTACCCCTTCCTTTTCCTTTTGATGAAATCCTTAGTTGGTATTTGTGGATTTTTAACTGGGAGATTGTGGTGGATCCTGAGTTATTGTATGAGTAGGAAAAATCCACCATATCACACGGAGACGCAAGAATGGGTGATAGTTTTACCGTTATCGCCCTGTGCGCTGGTTTGCTGCGAATCTGATAAACGCAGATAAAGGCTAATCTGCGCAGGTTGTTCTCCAACCCCGCTCTCCGCTATATGCCGAGAAGATCCTACGATATACGCCAGTCTGAAAGGGCGTCTCGCGCATGAGATCGCAAAATTAACGAAGAGCAGAGAAGGGGACGTGTGCTGCCTCTAATGTACTGTACTGCTCATGAACGTGGCAGAAGAGCTTTTTTGGACTAGAAAGCCCAGGCCTAACGATATCTTATGACGCTACGCCAATGGTGCACAGTGTATTGGAACATATCAAATCTAAACTTCCCGCAATAAATCACTGTAACTAAACATACGCAGGGAAGGGAAATTTCGGTGTTTCATCTAAGACAAACTAGGCTTTCGAGCACGCGCACGTTGAAGCCACCTTTACTGTTCGACACGCGGCCTGGGCGAGTTTGAGTCAGAAACAGCTCTGCCATACAGAAAGGACGGAATATCTTCGAACATGATTTTGGGTGAATGTGATTCCTCGTGGAGGCAGCAGTCAAGGAAAAAGTACCTGAGGCTCGAGAATACAGAAGAATGTAGAGTCTCGACTATAGTCACTGGCCTGGATAACTTTTCTTGTCCCAATTGTACGAAACTTCTACCCATCTAATGCCGTAATTAAACTTGTACAATGACCATTACGACCGTAGGGACAATAATTCCATGTTTAATTACGGAAATAGCTCGTCCTGTTATTCACCATAATGACGTAACTTCATATTGCTGACAATGATCATTTTTGGGGTTCGTAAAGCGGAAGTTCGCGCTTCACGCAGTAGTTCCGCTCCAGTACTCTCAGGTAGTCAGTGGCAATACAACAGGAGCTCTGCCGCAACAGCTTCGAATAGAAATAAAATTATTTTTGTCATTTTTTTAATAAACAACAGATGTGGCCGCAGCTGCGCTGCACAAAAATTCGGTAATTTTTATTCTACCGGCAATAAGTTCGCTTTTTTTTAATTTCCACAGGTGTGTTACTTCCGCCAGATTTTTTTTGTATACAGTAGTGCACCATATAACATATATAATTTTCTACACCAAAACTTATATGTGAAAAATGACCATTTGGGCGCGCGTCCGATCAATATTTTGCCAGAAAATTTCCTTTATTTAACTTCCATCGTAGCTTCACCCATTCTGACCCAGAGTTCACAATTCTCTACAATACGTACAGGGAGATCATTTTTGTCGGTACTGTACACTACGAAGCTTTATGTCCAACGATCTTCCCTGTGGGTAAATTATTCGTACACTTCGCTACTATCCCAGGCTGTGAATGGTTCATATTGCTATAGCCGGACACGAACCCTACAGCTCTTCGATTTTTACAATGAAGCAAGTGTTGTTTCAAGTCTAGTACAGCACTCGTCAAAAAATTCTTGTTTGCAATACCCGAAACCGTTAATTACAGTTGGACTGAAAGGGCAAAGNTAGTACAGCACTCGTCAAAAAATTCTTGTTTGCAATACCCGAAACCGTTAATTACAGTTGGACTGAAAGGGCAAAGGACTTGACTGTGTGAGGTATTAAATAAGATCAGAATTCGGGACGGTGTGTGCTGGGCTCAAGGTCCATTTCATACGTGTAGAAAATATGGTGTAGAAAATGTATGCCACCTGGTCGGTAACAAACATCAGAAGCCGGCGTCGATCGACATTTCATTTCACACAGAATCAATTCAAAGCAACGTCGCTGTGACTTGTAGTTAACGCTGCTTATTAGCATAATTACTTTGAAATATGAGTACACGTCCTCTGTCCAACTTTTAATAATTTCAGTAACAGATAAATATTCAATTTCAGGCGTTCCAACTAGCAAAAAGATTGCTCGGAACTGTGCCAGTAAATACATAGCGTGACCATGTCGCTGGCATCATTTATTTTATGAGACTTCTGAATATAATCTCAGCAAGAAGTGATACCTATTACAAATAAGGGAGTTCCCTAATTGGACGCTGGTTTTTACGTTGTACAGTGGAAATTATTAAAGACACTTTGTCTAAAACGTCTCATACATTATAGGACACTGTCGCAGAAGTGGTTAATGCAACTAGTGCATAATAAAGTTTATCAAAATATTTTTTTATGTTAGGGCGAGTATGTTGCGAAAAAAAGTGTTTTAACTTGCATGCCACTGCTTGAACCGCATTACGGTGGCATTTGTGCTGGTAGTTCGTGAAAGTTGGGTACATACGCACAACACGACAGGTCCTAATCAGTTTACTTCATATTTAGAGTACGAGTTCATACCTGGGGATGATAACGCTGAACGGAAAGCAGAAAACCTTGTAGCCGATTACAACGCGCCCTCGTTTTCCACGTAAGCCGATGATTGCTAGCGGTACACAGTTTCACATGTATTAAAGTCATTGGGTATATAAATACAANGTTTTCCACGTAAGCCGATGATTGCTAGCGGTACACAGTTTCACATGTATTAAAGTCATTGGGTATATAAATACAACTGTAGGAAAGGTTGCCTAAATTGCGTCATTTTTCTTAGTGTTTTATTTTGTTTTTGACTAAAAAGATTAATTTTGCATGGTTTAAAAATATCTGTCTTGATTTATGTTGAATTTATAACCGTTTACGGAATTGAAACAATTTTAAGGAAGTCGTACCTACATCAAGTTTGTGAATGTCCGCTGTTGGTAAAAATTAAGATTTTTTTTTAAAAATATTATACGGGTGGATTCCTACCCTTAATCACCCAAAATATTATTTAGATAACATAGAAAAATTGTTTGTGGTTGTCATAGTACACTGAAGAGCCAAAAACACTGGTATAGGCGTGCGTATGCAAATAACAGACGTTGTTATTTGGTATATACTGGTATGGAATCAATCAGAGTAACGCGATGCGGTCGGCTGTTAGATCGATTACTGCTGCTACAATGGCAGGTTATCAAGATTTTAAGTGCGTTTGAACGTGGTGTTATAGTCGGCGCACGAGAAATGGGACATAGCATCTTGGATGTTCGCGTACGACCATTTCACGAGTGTACCGTGAATATCGGGAATCCGGTAAAACATCACATCTTCGATATCGCTGCGGCCGGAAAAAGATCGTGAAAGAACGGGACAAACGACGACTGACGAGAATCAATAAACGTGACAGACGTGCAGCCCTTTCTCGAATTGGCGCAGATTGGATTTGTGGACTGCCCTGCAGGATTCATGGTGTGAATTGTCTCCTGCATACCTTCAGACATTAGTCGAGTCCATACCACGTCGTCTTGCGGCACTTTTGCGTGTTCGGGGGNTTTTTTTTTTTTTTTTTTTTGGCTCTTCAGTGTATATCTTCTTCCCAGTTTGTATCGTCCCTGCACATACAAATGTAAACAATTATTTTCATTTTCAACATGATATCTTCTCATCTACACTCACATCCCGCAGAACTAGGTGCCCAACTTCTACGGCAACAGCAAGGAACCAGGGCGCAATTCTTTATGATTGTACATAAAACTGTAAAATGTAGACTACAGGTCACTAAACTTGCAAATATTCAGGTGTCTTGTCATATGTGGGGACATCTGATTTTCGTCAAAACAGATACATGCAGGTTAGATTTAAATTTTATATGCGACCAAAACGGCAGTTTTTATTTTGTCATTGGCCGCGTGTTTGCGTCAGAAGACAGTGTGGTATTTCACTACGCCAACCAGAACTAGGTTTCTCCGAAAGTATACGTTTGTGATTCGCGGGCAGGCGCCTAACACGTACAACAGCGAAAGCACGAAAGCAACCCAACAGTGAAAATATATCTTAGTTAAAGTGGTTCAAAATAAAACTAGACAGGAAATCTTTTCGCAAGAATCGGGTGTCCCGTAGTCAAAATTTCGCTTGCGACTGATCACCAAAAATTGTTGCGCACAATACCTATCTGCTTACATTTTAACGCCATTCGTTGAGACAGAGATCTGTCGAATATTACGTCAAAGGTATAGTCCATTAGCGGATAATTTTAACTTTTCTGAAGTCCTGCTAAAGTTTTATTTCGAGGATAATCCTCCGCCTCGTGCAAACAAAAATTAACCGAGTTTAGAAAAACACGCTAAAGGAACAACGCACCGCATTCATGCGCACTCGGTGTAACAATATTTTGCATAAGAACTATATCTTATTAGGCGTTACCAACACACCTTTGTTATCACTGTTTATATTCATCATAATTATAAATGAAATAATATAATTTATAGATAAAATATATATGCTATTTCAATTTAACCAAAAATACTGTACTTTTATTTAAAAACAAGTATAAAACGAAAGTGATGCACGGCATATTTAGGAAATAAGCTAACACGTCATGCATGGGGTGATTTTTCAAAGGGTTTGATTCAAAACGTGTGAAGAAGCCGCGCATATATACTGTAGCAAGAATGTAAGACGTATTTTAAAAAATAGATGTTGGCAGAACGCATTTCGGAACTGTTTGGATTGCCTGCAGCCACATGTTATGGCCGGCTGGCGTCCTAGGCGTGAGCGGCGTGCGTGCGGATGAAGCGCAACAACGTTCAGAATCGTTGTGAGTGTCCGCACGTGTCGATCGTTGCTCCGCTGCTCTCGTGCTCTGCATTCAGACAGCGGCATTATCTCATTAGATTGATTACACGTCAGCGGCANGTGCCCAACTTCTACGGCAACAGCAAGGAACCAGGGCGCAATTCTTTATGATTGTACATAAAACTGTAAAATGTAGTCTACAAGTCACTAAACTTGCAAATTAATCAGGTGCATCCGATTTTGGTCAAAACAGTTACATTCAGGTTAGATTTAAATTTTCTATGCGACCAAAACGGCAGTTTTTATTTTGTCATTGGCCGCGTGTTTTCGTCAGAAGACAGTGTCACTACGCCAATCAGAACTAGGTTTCTCCGAAAGTATACGTTTGTGATTCGCGGGCAGGCGCCTAACACGCACAACAGCGAAAACAATCCAACAGTGAAAATATATCTTAGTTAAAGTGGTTCAAAATAAAACTAGACAGGAAATCTTTTCGCAAGAATCGGGTGTCCCATAGTCAAAATTTCGCTTGCGACTGATCACCAATAAATTGTTGCTCACAGTACCTGTCTGCTTACATTTTAACGCCATCATTCATTGAGACAGAGATCTGTCGAAGATTACGTCAAAGGTATAGTCCATTCGCGGATAATTTTAACTTTTCTGAAGCCCTGCTAAAGTTTTACTTCGAGGATAATCGTCCGCCTCATGCAAACAAAAATTAACCGAGTCTAGAAAAGCACGCTAAAGGGAAAACGCACCGCATTCATGCGCACTCGGTGTAACAATATTTTTGCATAAGAACTATCTCTTACTAGGCGTTACCTACACACCTATGTTATCACAGTTTATATTCATCATAATTATAAATGAAATATTATAATTTATAGATAAAATATATATGCTATTTCAATTTAACCAAAAATACTGTACTTTTATTTAAAAACAAGTATAAAACGAAAGTGATACACGGCATATTTAGGAAATAAGCTAACACGTCATGCATGGGGTGATTTTTCAAAAGGGTTTGATTCAGAACGTGTGAAGAAGCTGCAAACAGACTGTAGCAAGAATGTAAGACGTATTTTAAAAAAATAGATGTTGGCGGAACGCATTTCGGAACTGTTTGGATTGCCTGCAGCCACATGTTCTGGCCGGCTGGCGTCCTAGGCGTGAGCGGCGTGCGTGCGGATGAAGCGCAACAACGTTCAGAATCGTTGTGAGTGTCCGCACGTGTCGATCGTTGCTCCGCTGCTCTCGTGCTCTGCATTCAGACAGCGGCATTATCTCATTAGATTGATTACACGTCAGCGGCAGGCCTGCATGATCCGGCTGGCGTTGTGTTATTGTTCGAGCGAGCAGAACTCATGCAAGTTCACGCGTGTTGCAATCGTGCTCTCGTCCGCTAAACTAAATCATACGCACGTAGTCATGAAAAACATTACATGCTGTAATTAATTATATCAATTTCGCGGGTCGTAGCGCGCTGGGATACCTCCACACAAATGCTACCATTTGTAGCATAGGAGAGACTTAGTGGAAATAACCACAAGCATACAACAAATGGAAAACTCCGAGGATCTAGTTGTTTAGGTGTGACCCCCATGTAAAAGTAGAAGCAAAGAGACTGAACCAATTCCCACTTCAGCGCCCTTACGCATACATAATAATAATTATTATTATATTCAGGAATAAAGCAAAATGTGATTTAGAATAAGAAGAGCATGGTGTTTGATAAATAAAGTAGAACTAAAATTCGCGTAACCAAAATAAAAGTGATGAATAATAATAAATTTTAATGTGTAACAGGAACTATATATATATATATAATCTCAGTCATGCAGAGTATTCGTGGTAAAGTTTGTGCAAACTAAAAAAGACAAGGATAATTTAGTAGTTGTGCGAAATAAAATTTTTAATTAAAGAGAACTGCATGCTGTTGAGATTTTTCGGACTTAACTCTAAATGAAAATGCTGATCGATGTTGACATTGCATCTAGTCGAACCAGCAGACGTAAAATTTAAAATGCAGGCGTCTCCGCCGCTATAGTTGTTCCTCTTCTGTGACTAAAATGTTTCCCTAAATAAGAAGCTCATGGGCTCATATGTGCACACTATAGTCTTAGCACACTCGCTTGATATGAACGCGGAAGGCGAACCATGCCTAACATTTAAAACACGGCTGTTGTCCGAACACAGGCCTTTTTCTAGACTTAAAAACATTACTTACCACTTCTTTGTACCAACGGACATGCCTGGTTTTGTTGCGATTCGGACTCGTTTAGCAATAAATTACATCGAATTCCTAGCTGGGTGATCACCTCAGATAACCACAGCCCTAACGAAAAATTTAATATGGCTTGACCTTCCTTAATCAATTAAAAAAATTCCCAGAGAAAATAAAATGTCTAACAATGTCGCGTTTTTTAAAACAGCTTCTCTCATAGGCTAGATAGTATCGCCTCACATAGTTACAAAATACAATTCTGCACATAACAAAATGTTGACAACTTTCTCTCTGAAGGAAAAATTATTTTCTTTACAAGTTCTTATTTAAAGATTAATAACTTCCTATTTCGTGTACACAAATGTAACTGACAGTTCTGATAGTTGATAAACTTCTAACCTACATGAAATCATTGTCAAAATAAATAAATAATTCTTACTGCATCCGCATATGGTTTTTAGGTTATTTAAACATGTCTACAATCTCAAATTACACACGACTTGTATCTCAGATCTAGACCATCGAATGATGAAAATAATAATTAAAATAAGTTTAAGTTTTTCCATGTGTTACACTAATTATTGCATTATGAGAAATATTCTCAACTGAGTGGTCTACCGTCAGACGAACTAATGTCCAAGCGGTAATTCGCGAACGGTTTTTCCAAATTGCTGGTGCGTGAGACTGGAGTTAGTGGTACACGTCATTGTTTCACTTCTGTATTCTTAGTTATTCTGTGCTACTGGCGTGTGTTGCTGTAACTTCAAGAATGTTGACTTACTTTGGTCTGGAAATCTTCCGTTGTTAAGACTCTCGAATCCTCTCGTTCCCTGATTTTGCACGCACAGTAGAACACGGGCGAGGGAATGAGTGAGTAAAGAGATTTGGGCGGCTCTTAACATCGAGGTCTTGAGAGCCAATGAGGGTGAAACGAGTTGAGTATGGAGCAGCGTCGGAATGAAAGGACGGGGGAAACGGCAGAGCCCCGAGAAAATCTGCTGAACAGTGGCATCGTCCGGCACGATTCACATGCGAAAATCCGGGAGCCACCCCGCCGGGAATCGAACCCTGTTCGCCTAGGTTAGCCGCGAGTAGCCTAACCACTACACCACCGCGGCCCCAGCTGAACACGGGACAGTTATTTTGAAAAGAAAAAAAAAACAATTCTATTGGACACAGATTTTGTTATCCCAACAAAATGATTCCTTTCAACTCTAAGTGGTTGACAGTCTACAGCTTATTTAGTTACTATCTGGATTTTAATTATACTAATAAATTAATTAGTATTCGTGCTTTACCTGCGTTGGCTATAAATTAACGCATGAAAGGAAATAATCTTTTCTCTTAATGTNATGAAAGGACGGGGGAAACGGCAGAGCCCCGAGAAAATCTGCTGAACAGTGGCATCGTCCGGCACGATTCACATGCAAAAATCCGGGAGCGACCCCGCCGGGAATCGAACCCTGTTCGCCTAGGTTAGCCGCGAGTAGCCTAACCACTACACCACCGCGGCCCCAGCTGAACACGGGACAGTTATTTTGAAAAGAAAAAAAACAATTCTATTGGACACAGATTTTGTTATCCCAACAAAATGATTCCTTTCAACTCTAAGTGGTTGACAGTCTACAGCTTATTTAGTTACTATCTGGATTTTAATTATACTAATAATTTAATTAGTATTCGTGCTTTACCTGCGTTGGCTATAAATTAACGCATGAAAGGAAATAATCTTTTCTCTTAATGTAAGCACATTTTTGTGATGTTATATTTTCGTCTTTGGAATTGCTTCCATGCAAGGTGGCTTTCTCCTTGGCCGGCTCGGCTCCCCTCCTGTTTCCTCCCCTNAACGTAGATAGTGAATAAAACGCAAACAAAATCTGGATGTAATTTAATTACACTACTGACACTACATTAAAATAATAATAGCATCATAAATAATCTGTCCAATAAACTATTTGATAAAAGCAGCGATAAACCTATTTGGCGCTAAATAACTTTTCCTTCGAGTGCGGCTGAGCATGAAAATCGTCACTACCTGAAGAATTAATTAACAAAGGAAATTGTAGTTGGTCAGTACGAATACTGAAAATATCGTCGCGTTACTTAAGTCAACTTTAACAAAAGACAAAGACCGAGGTCGTCGTTAACTGTATGTATATCGACTCTATATTATCTGCTGTTTTAAAATTTAATGGTCAACGGCTGCGAGTTAAAAACTTATTCTCTCTCCATTCTTCGTATCTTCTTATTTCACCTGTTCCCCTCTGCTCCATCTGTTCAGTACATTTCTGTATGGCTCATTATTAGTTCTGTTTTCATTTATAATTATATCATCGCTTCCCCGTCCTCTCCTATTTTTTCAGTTCTTGGTAATAAAATTTTAGCTCTCTAGCTCCTGACTTCATTACATCCTGTCGCCTTCCCTTTCATGTCTCTCGTTGAACCTCACATTTTCTGCGATTTCATAAAACGTCGGGCAAATGCAACCCTTTTATTTACTTGTCTTCATTTCCTTCGCCGCCGCAGCAGGCGCTGCTTTGAAACATGAGTAACACTCGCAACTTCAGGTTATTTAACGTAAAACATTTGCGTGTGTTTCCTCGGTTAACAGTGATGTGGTTTTGGCTTCGACTATGAAACCTAGATAAAATAGTACTACGGTAAATTTACCATACAGAGGGCTCCAAATATAGAAACGCTGTTATTAACATCTGGAAAATTCACTACGTATTTCATTCCCACTTTCTTGTTTCGTGAAGAAATGCGAATCTTGTCTGAGATGACCAATCAGCCAACTCGCACGGTCTGGGTGTACGCGAGGGTTCTCGCATAACTCGAGCTCAGCATTTTCGAAAATCAGGCAACTTATTGTCACGTAATCGATAAATTCGCGGATGCAGATCGAGCTAACTTACCCTCTACCTCCCCCCAATCCCTCGATTGTTTTTTTTTGTGCTCGTATCAGACCAGTCACATAAAGATGAAACCAATCAGGAATTTAAGACTTCCAAAAGCTAAACAAAATTCCAAGAGAACAAGTTTTTATTAGAAAACGCATTATAATATTTTAGGAATTCATATTTACCAACTTTTCATTTCCAAAGACTATTTTCTGCTTCTATTTCCGTCTCTAATGTGAATTTTTTTACGTGTGTTCAGTTAATATAGGCATTTCATACACAGCTATAGTTATGAATAGAGACCTGAAAAATTCGCGTTTTCATTTCGGGACAAGCTGGAATTCAAAACCCCGTACGTTTGTATTGCTAATGCTATTGATCTACCCGTTAAATTACATCTCCTGGACAACTCTGAGCCTATAATAAATACACAGTAAAATGCAGACCGAATCGCCGTTTTCCGCTAATACAACAAGCAACCGATGAACAGAGATATCTGCATGATTTTGCATACGAAAATAGAGTATATAGCCTACAGGTCATTGAACTCGCGAATTTTTCAGGTCTCTAGTTATGAACCATTTGGTTCTGGAACAGGAACGTGTATCTTTCGTATGACGACACAAAATGACTGGGTTATGGCTGAAAGTCTCAGAGTCAAGTTACGGTTGGGAAAACAAACAGTATTATTATTCACAATTCTCCACATCCCCCCTGACCCCTTCGTTTCGAAGTGTGCTTGAATTGAATACACTTGTTCTTTTGCTGTATTATTACTTCAAACGTAAACGCGGAAAAGTTATTATCAAACCATTTACTTTATTTATTTATTTTTATTATTTTCTTATGATTCATTTTACGAACGACAGTGCACAGAAAATGGCCAGAAAAAAAATTGTGCTATTATAAAAGATGTTTGCGAAGTGGGCTTTTCCGTGCCCTCGCATCAAGGGGCCCTTTCAAGGATGATTTTTTTAAATTCATTCACCCTATTGGCTGTATTTGAACGACACTGTAACGTCACGAGTTCAATGAATTCGAAAAAAAAAAAAAAAACTCGAGCACTTCATTAATTTAGTAACTTGCGCAAAGTTGTTGGGAAGATCAATTTTAAAATGTCGGTAACCATTAAGTGTTGTTCGTTGGCAATGTACAAGATTTTCTCTATGTTCTACGGAGAAAAAAAACAGGATAATCAATTGTTAATCATAAATAAAATATAAAATAACTTCGTAACTAAGTAAAAAAAATTATTAATTTTTATTATTCACGTAACTTTAAAAACTTTTTTTTAATTGTTTTGGAAAACTGCGCACCTAGCGGCGAAAACGTTCAAACAACAACAAACAAAAAAAAAAGGAAGGACGGCGTAGCGCGGCCGGCGGGCGACGGACGCCCAGAAAGGCAGTACGCTCCGCGTGTACCAGGAGCACATGAGTGGGCGAGAGGTCTACGCAACGTCGAAGCGACTGATATGTAGAGCTGCAAAATTCGCGTTATNTTTTTATTATTCACGTAACTTTAAAAACTTTTTTTTAATTGTTTTGGAAAACTGCGCACCTAGCGGCAAAAACGTTCAGACAACAACAAACAAAAAAAAGGAAGGACGGCGTAGCGCGGCCGGCGGGCGACGGACGCCCAGAAAGGCAGTACGCTCCGCGTGTATCAGGAGCACATGAGTGGGCGAGAGGTCTACGCAACGTCGAAGCGACTGATATGTAGAGCTGCAAAATTCGCGTTATAATTTATCGGCAGACTGAACTCGCAAGTTACTGTGCATTTGACCGACTTCTGCTACAGGCCGGCAGCATGTCTGAAACACGTTGCGGGAATGGAGTTACCAATCATCTTTAACGGAGTCAAACCGGAAGGTGACCACACTTAAAGTTTAGCGAACAATAAAACCACTGGCTGTGCTCACTTATGTATAAGTCAGTGGAGTTTATCTTGTCGCCGAAAGATAACACAAATTTTACACGCCTCTACTTGATATGCCGTTACTTTGTACATGCTACGTGCAGATGCCAGCGGGACCAAACCGAAGAAAGCTACATCCCTTACAATTTTAACCAAGTCCTTTCCCATTCAATGTATAGTAGAAGCCTATTTAATACTTCATAAATTGTATGCAATTATGCGTATGGGAGACTGCCCTGAGACGCATCTTAAGTCTTACCCCTCCTTACCTTGAGCCACCGACTCTCCTATTTGCTTTAGGGTAGGTTAGGTAAGATAAATCACCTCTGTAAAAGATTCCCTCTACAAGGGGCGGTTAGCAGTTCGTTGTCGACAGCTGGGAATATGTATTCATAATAACTAATTGGCAGAAGGATGTTTTAAATAAAAATGCTGTTACCGGCGAAGTGACAAAAAAGTGTTGCTTATTGTAAAAGTGTTTATTCAAAACGTAAAAAATTTGTTTGAATGTCAAATGCACGTGTATTAACGTCCAATGACGTAAAATGGTAAAAAACGTTTTTCCGAAGTATTTTTATTATAAGTTTAGATTCGGTCATTTCATCCAACTTAAAAACACTTGAATTGAAACTGTTTAACAAAAAATGTGTTGCTTTTCATAGTAATGGCATACAATACCTTAGTTTGTATTATAAAGTTCCTATTACATTGTTCTGTTTGTTACCTTTTTGGTATACGTGTATATATTTGTAAGGGAGAGAGAGAGAGAAAGTGGAAGAGACGGGAGAAAAGGTAGGAAGAGAGAGAGAGAGAGCGTGTGNTTAGTATCACTTTATCAGCTGAACTGTAATTATTTTTTCTTGTCAGTTATTAATAGTTCGAAATTTTTGTTATTATAAATCCAACTTTAAAATATCAAATGCGCTACCTAGAGTGTTTTATATAAGGTAGTTAGTTATAAACAAAACCTGTCATCTCACGATATAATACAGTAACTGGCTTGACGACAAAAGAAAAATTATTACACACTGAAGCATAATATCGTGTTTTCATCAAGCACTTCGATATTTGCTTAAGAGTAATCATAATAATATTTTATTATAATAAAAAAAATTGTAATCATTTCAACTAAAATGAAAAAAAAAATCCAGTCAATTACTAAGGACGAATTTTATTACTGATTTTTATAGCGTGTTTAATAAATATGTTCCTTAGAATAGAAAAAAAATCCTATGTACAACGTAAGTCATGTGGTTTTATAATCAGAAGATAATTAATTCCCTGTCTGTTCCTCAGTGACTGTCGTGCATGTGCAGTGCTATTGTAAATAATCTGAAACAATAAACCCATAGAGGGAGATGCCAGCTACTCAGTAATCATCGAATCACTGAATAGCTGTTGTTCCACTATAACTGTGAAAAGCCATATCTTCGCCAAAGGTTAGCGCAATGTTTACATATCTTAGTCATGTAACATGTCAATACACGTCTTCTGGCCTAGTTGTAAGGCAACTACGCTATAATCAAATAACGCGCGTTAATATTACAGGGTTTGTTAAATAAAAAACCAAACCAAATGCACATCACAATTTGAACAAGTAATATTTTTACATTTCTTACGGCAAAACAGACTAAATTGAGATGAGGTGGACTGAATTTCGTCTTCTGCACCATGTCACCTGCATTGGCTACATACAAATCTACGGGAAAAAAATTGCGTAACGTGATGACATCATATTTTCGTTACAGTTAAGAAAAAAAATAACATACTTGCATATTAAAGTACTTCTAAGTTACTTAAGCAAACAGAGTTCTAATTCTTTGTCAAAGNAAAAAAAATAACATACTTGCATATTAAAGTACTTCTAAGTTACTTAAGCAAACAGAGTTCTAATTCTTTGTCAAAGGCAAGTGGTTTTAACAATCAGTAGAAGAATAAACAGCAGGCGCACTCTTCTAGCACATATTTCTTCTACGGCGCAGAAGACGGAAAAAGTCAAGCAGCTGATATTTTGACCAATGGCAAAAATAGTCTCATTCGTTTAGTTTACTCTCGTCTGCCATTCGCCTATGTCTTTCAAGCACACTGCTTCCAGATAATAAATAAATACTAAATAAACATGCGGTAGACCGCTGTTGCCCCCAAAACCGCTGTTGCCCCCAAACATACACGCACGCGCTCATAGCTAATAAAAAAAATTATTTCACTAACTTCAATGTATTTTCCCATTTGCATTAAAACTAGAACGAAGTCAGAGGAAGTATGCAAACATCGTAAAACGCTTTCTTACATATAAAACAGTGTTCTAGTCTCAAATGCTAACCACGTTGTTTGTGACAGTGTTGTTGACAGAAGAGCAGATCAATGTTGGAACCATGACATGTGGCTACTGCATACGCACTCTACTACAGAGTGCCGTCTTATTTATTATTTATTATGCAGAGGTATGGCCGCTAATGCGAACGTTGTTGTGGTGACCACTCACGAGCGTCGATGAGTGCATGTATCTATCTAACTAATTTATCTAGCTAGCTAGCACTGGCCACGATGGGAAAGAAAAAAAAAGTGGGTCCCGGTCCGCCGCGCCGAGATTGCTGTGACTAATCAACAGCTATTTAGTATTAGGAAAACATGACATGAGGGAGGTGACCCAAATGCTGGAGTACGCTCAGTCCAGGGCCTGTCTGATTGATTGCCTCTCGATCCGGGGCCGCTGCCGGAGCAGCAGCAGAGGCGCTAACACTTGTTTCTGTATCCGGAGAACATCAGCGCAACAGAGGTTCGGCAAGGTACGTTCGTTTACTATTTGTGTGAATCGCGTTGTACTTTTGACGAAATACGCGTTTTCTAACCGAAACTACTGTATGTATTTGGAGTAAGTTTTCATACGAAAATCAATGACACTTCATACTAGTCCAGAATACAATTTCAACACATTTCGTACATTATAAAATGTATTTTTTAAGAGCCGCCCACATTTCTTTACTCACTCACTCAGTCAGAATGCTGTTTCCTAAACTACACTACGTCCATGTGAATATTGGCGAAACTTGTGTTTCACTGAACCTTAAACCCTACACGGGGCTGCGGTGGTGTAGTGGTTAGACTACTCGCCTCCCACCTAGTTTAACTGGGTTAAATTCCCGGCATGATTTCTCCCGGATTTTCGCATGTGGGAATTGTGCCGGACGATACCGCTGGTCGGCGGGTTTTCTCGGGGATCTCCCGTTTCCCCCACCCTTGTATTCCACCCCACTTAAACCAGTAAAACGATAGAATCTTCCCTACAAGTCCCACGTCACACCACAGAGTAGCGAAGAATACAAAAGTGAAATAACGTAGCGACGCCTTCGATGTAGGCGTACTCATTCCCTGATTAGCTGTGCGAGGCTGTGGAGAGGAATATTGTGTCTGGTTGGCTATTGAGTTTTACGAAACTTTCCCTATTCGCCGGATTGCCGACTGGCAAGTAAGTTGCCAACGCCTGATCTGNCTGGATTGCCGACTGGCAAGTAAGTTGCCAACGCCTGATCTGTCAAAGGCGTTCCGAAATGTTGCAGGTCAGTGCTGATATATTGCTGGCGTGTGAAACTAGAGTTCGCAGTATGAGCGGCTATGGAGTTGTTTTCCACGTTGGAGGCCGAGAAGCGCGGGAGCGATAAGAGTGACACTGCTACGCGCATCAAGTGTCCATCGCCTCTAAGCGNATTAGCTGTGCGAGGCTGTGGAGAGGAATATTGTGTCTGGTTGGCTATTGAGTTTTACGAAACTTTCCCTATTCGCCGGATTGCCGACTGGCAAGTAAGTTGCCAACGCCTGATCTGTCAAAGGCGTTCCGAAATGTTGCAGGTCAGTGCTGATATATTGCTGGCGTGTGAAACTAGAGTTCGCAGTATGAGCGGCTATGGAGTTGTTTTCCGCGTTGGAGGCCGAGAAGCGCGGGAGCGATAAGAGTGACACTGCTACGCGCATCAAGTGTCCATCGCCTCTAAGCGNACGTTGGAGGCCGAGAAGCGCGGGAGCGATAAGAGTGACACTGCTACGCGCATCAAGTGTCCATCGCCTCTAAGCGCAATGGTCTGAACTGGCGTGCAGTTTTCTAGTCGCACTGCGTGTACGTAGGGTAATTTCAGCGGTGAGCCTATTATTTTATTAGCGGAAAGTCTATAGTAAAGTTCAATGGAGGGCTCCTTAGTAGTTTCGTATATATATGATGCATTTATTTTGAGCTACAGCGCTTTGAAAAGGTAGTTTTTAACCGTTTTCGAGTGCTCTGAAGTATAAGGAAAATAGTGGGGGACAACGGGATCCGGTACCGGAGCTCGGAGCTGTTCATGCTCTGTCGTTCCGGTCCCCCGACGGCCATAATTTCCGCCATGTTGGATGTCGGTGAACTTTAACTTGACCTTTGACCTTGACCCCGGTGACGTTTGACCTTGAAAACCCAAAAAATCCTTAAAATGTATTTTNACTTTAACTTGACCTTTGACCTTGACCCCGGTGACGTTTGACCTTGAAAACCCAAAAAATCCTTAAAATGTATTTTTAAAATATAAATTTCTTTAAAAAATGTATTTAAAAATTATAAAATTTTTTTTTTTATGTTTGGGCAAAGAGGAAACTCGGAAAAAGATCCCAGGCACCAACCAGTTACCATGTTATTACGTCACCCAACCACCATGCTGGATTTCGGTATTATTTATCCGGTGACCTTGACCCATTACCTTGACTTTGAACTTATGACCGTGACGTTGAATGAACTTGAACCCAAAAAATTCCAAAAATATTGCATAAAATTTATAAAATCCCCCCAAAAAATACTTAAAAAATAAAATAAATAGTAAAAAATTATGTGTAGAAATTATTAAATTATGTACATGTTGGTGGTCCGGGGTTCGATGGCAGGCGAATCTACTAAGCTCCCGACACGACCAGCCTTCGCCAGGTCGGCCAGTTTTCATCTCGTCAGCCATGATAGATGTTAATGACTTCGACCTTGACCTTCGTATTTGACCTTGAAGCCAAAAAACATATAACAATATCAAGCAATTTTTAAAAAATTCCAACAAATTCCAAAAAATCACTTGACACTTGACCCATGACCCTTGACCGATAATCCAAGACTCTTGACTCTTGACCCAATACTATTGACCCAAGACTCTTGACCCAAGACCCAAGACCCAAGACTCAATACCCTTGACCCAAGTCTCAATACTCAAGACCCAACACTCAAGACTCAAGAACCTTAACCCAAGACTCTAGACCAGAAATAAAATTTAAAAAAACTACAATTGCGAATGTTTTAAAATAAGGGGGCCCGGAGACGAAGCCGGTATCATCCTCTGTCAGTCCGGTTTTTCGGCTGCTATGTTATGATATCACCCAATCACCATATTGAATCCAAGTGACCTTGAACTTGTCCTTTGATCTTGACTCTGTGACCTTGTCTGACCATGAACCCAAAAAATCACAAAATACTCCAGAAAATAAAAAATTCAAAAGTATTAAAAAATTATAAAAATTTATTTTCAAAATTAATCTAAAAGTTTTTTAAAATGTCAGTCGTCTGCTGGGCGTGGTGCTGTGGAAGACCTCTGGAAATGTAAGTTTTTTTAAATTTGTATAATAATTGTTTAACATTTTTAGATTAATTCTTAAAATAAATGTTTATAATTTTTTCATGGTTTTTAATTTTTTACTTCGAGGAGTATTTTGAAATTTTTTGGGTTTTATGGTTATACAAGGCTACAGAGTTAAGATCAAAAGACAAGTTCAAGGTCACTTAGGTTCAATATGGTGGTTGTGTGACGTCATAACATGGCCGCGGAACGACCGGAATGACAGATCATGATGTAGGCTTCGGCTCCGGGCCTCGTTATGTTAAAACATTCTATATTTCATATTTTTTTATTTTTTTATTTCTCGTCCAGGGTCTTAGGTCAAGAGTCTTGGGTCTTGCTTTAGTCTTGGGTTTTGAGTCTTGGGTCTTGAGTCTTGGGACAAGGGTCTTAAGTCTTAGGTCAAGAGTTTTGGGAAATTGTTGGAATGACAGGTGGATCGGCTAAGATCCCGACACGACCAGCCCTCGACAGGTAGGCCAGCATAAAAAGTTACGATTGAATTAATTGCATGGTTTCTATAATAGTTAAATGGAAACCATTTTGAAAATAAGTGTGCCATTTACTTATAATATACCAGTTTACATCACCTACCACAGCACTTCTCTTTTGCCGAATTTGGTAGGAATCAGTCAATTATTTCCCCAGCTATAGCAAAGACTTTATTATATTGTGACACTATCTTACTAAATGGTGGACAAAAGTGGCTGTGTGTTGGCATATATGATGCATGTAATACATACTTTCAGCATACAAAATCTGGTTGAAATAGTCGCACTGTATTATAGAGTATACCAAATGAACTTTAAATATTTGTATGGCTGCTATTTTAATTATAAGTTCCTATTCATATTTTTAATTGCATTCATTCCCACAACAACTAGGATTGTAATAGCCTAACAGAAAGTTATTTTGCTGCTACCCTCAAACACGTTTATCGANCCGGGCCTCGTTATGTTAAAACATTCTATATTTCATATTTTTTTATTTTTTTATTTCTCGTCCAGGGTCTTAGGTCAAGAGTCTTGGGTCTTGCTTTAGTCTTGGGTTTTGAGTCTTGGGTCTTGAGTCTTGGGACAAGGGTCTTAAGTCTTAGGTCAAGAGTTTTGGGAAATTGTTGGAATGACAGGTGGATCGGCTAAGATCCCGACACGAGCAGCCCTCGACAGGTAGGCCAGCATAAAAAGTTACGATTGAATTAATTGCATGGTTTCTATAATAGTTAAATGGAAACCATTTTGAAAATAAGTGTGCCATTTACTTATAATATACCAGTTTACATCACCTACCACAGCACTTCTCTTTTGCCGAATTTGGTAGGAATCAGTCAATTATTTCCCCAGCTATAGCAAAGACTTTATTATATTGTGACACTATCTTACTAAATGGTGGACAAAAGTGGCTGTGTGTTGGCATATATGATGCATGTAATACATACTTTCAGCATACAAAATCTGGTTGAAATAGTCGCACTGTATTAAAGAGTATACCAAATGAACTTTAAATATTTGTATGGCTGCCATTTTAATTATAAGTTCCTATTCATATTTTTAATTGCATACATTCCCACAACAACTAGGATTGTAATAGCCTAACAGAAAGTTATTTTGCTGCTACCCTCAAACACGTTTATCGANTCATTCCCACAACAACTAGGATTGTAATAGCCTAACAGAAAGTTATTTTGCTGCTACCCTCAAACACGTTTATCGAAAGGTTCAGTAGTAGCAACAGAACATTCTGTTAGGGTACTACAGTTGATAACTGTGGGAAAAATCAAAATTTTGTTGAATTTATTCTGTTGGAGGTACTCTCTGTTTTGTAGCAGGAATGCAGTGCTCTGCTGTATCAACCACATGTACTGTAGCAAATACAGTCATAGACTGTAATACAAACAAACAGTTTTGTTGGTATTACTATCTATGTTAACAATATTATATGGTACCGACAACACCTATCATAATAGTGTAGATGGTTCCTAAAACCATGTTTCTTTTCTCAGTGCAACAGCAATGTGTGCCATGTTTCCAACAAGTGAAAATCCTGGTATGAATGTGTTGGGAAACGAGTCCGTTTCACCGCTGTAGAAGACGAGTTGTTTGACTACTACACTTAGGAGAACAAACATCTATAGGTCGATAACCTATCTATAATGTGTAATATACTCGGCGTAATGAAGATATATATTGTCATTAGGACTTACCAATTTTCTGGTAACAGGTGGTCCCGTTCAAAGTACCCATGAACCAACGCCTTCATTTAACACGCAGTGTGGGCAAAGCCAGCACAGCAGTATCAGCGATGTTTCCTTCAAGCGAAAACGAACAGAGCCACACTCTTCAGTGTACTTAGGGATTTTTAGCCACAGTGCCATGTGCGCAGTAGTGGGCAATGCGTTGTCTGACTACTACACCACCAAGGCCGCATAAACCCGCTGTAGCAATATGTCATGCGTACAGCAGCTCCATGCTTTCGCCACATAATATTCAGGAATACAGAAGTGAAAGAGACCGTTCTACAGAGAACTCTCACCAGCACACGCCGAAATAGCGTCACTGGCCAGCTACATCGCGCAACGCCGTTCGCCAATCAGCGCTTGGTAACTTGCTTGGCACATAGCTGCCCATCCAATAAGGAATCTTTCGCAGCACGCAATGGCCAATCAGACAAAAGACCTGCTTTCAGGACCTCACACAGACGCTTGGTACGCCTGCATCATTTCACTGCTGTGCACTTTAATTTAATCGGTGCTTTCGCTTTCCAGCCCAAGGAAACAGATAGTTACGCCCCTTAAATGTTTGTTTATGCAATGTGCATAACCGTTTAGCCACGTGGTCCACCTTACGTACCAAGAGCCCTATCCTCTAGCTTGAGCTTGCTTAAAAGACAGTCGACGTGATCGTCTTTATCATAAAGAGGGCCATAACGATGGTTAATCGTAGGCNATAACCGTTTAGCCACGTGGTCCACCTTACGTACCAAGAGCCCTATCCTCTAGCTTGAGCTTGCTTAAAAGACAGTCAACGTGATCGTCTTTATCATAAAGAGGGCCATAACGATGGTTAATCGTAGGCATCTTTATGTGGTATTCTGTAAGCCATATCTTTATTGATATATTTGTGCAAAGATGTAAGTTTGGCAACGCAGCGGGCTGTGTTCTGAAATCAACAATCTGCTTGTGGAATTATATTATTTCCGTTATTACAGAATGCATTGTGTCCAAAATTTTGTTATTATAGTGAATCTTTAACTATAAGTGAAATTGATTTCTTAATACATTTTCGAATAATACTTCTAAAATAAATTTACTTATTTCTATGTATATAAGACTTCAGGTGGTACTACCTCATTTTGAGCATCACGAGATAGCAGCACTGACCCGTGGCTAATCCGTCACTTCGTTGTTACTTTAAAGCAAGAGTATCACTAGAGAATTATAAAATATACTCCTTAAATGTATTCCATACACAGTTTATTTGTGAATAAATATAACACAATATAATATTCATCATGTATAGGGCATTTTAAAACGTTTTCTTTTCTGTGAGATGTATTTGTAGAATAAACCTCAATACGTCGGCTAGTTTCGTTCCACCTTCGTCCATAAAGACACCTTGTTGACCCGTCTTTATTTAAAGACAGTCACAAGGCATCCGAAAGACCATCATGGAGACATATTGAGTAACAGAATACCATTTCGCCTCGTAAAGATAGTTAAGCGGTCTTTATATAAAAACCAGTTAAAAGTTAGATAATAGGGCCCCAGGGGCACTCAGTGGCGTGACACCCGGAAGTTAGTGTGCTGGAAACGTGGCGGAAATACGCTGATTCGCTGCGCGAGGCTCTGGGGTGGATCTATTGTCTAAATGGCTGCTGCGTGCTGCGAAAATTTTCCTATTTGCCAGGTTATCGGGCGGTAACGGGCGAACGACGTTCCGATGTTGCTGTACAGCGACGTAATTTTTCTGGCGCTTGCAGCTAATATTTCGCTGTATAAGCGGTTGTTTCACCTCTGTATTCTTTAGTACTCTGTGACTCGGTGGTAACGTCCATCGTGTAACGTTCTAGTATTACGGGGGCAGCGGTGGCGTAGTGTCCAGGGCGCTCGCCTCCCACCACGGCGATCCGGGTTCGATCCCCGGCGGGTTCACTCCCGGATCTTCACGTGTGGGAATCGTGCTGGACGATGCCGCTTGCCTGCGGGTTTTCTCCGGGTACTCCCGTACCCCCCGCCCTTTCATTCCAGCGCCGCTCCATTCTAGGGTCTCATTTCTGTCATGCCCGGGGATGACGGTCACCGTCACTTGGAGGGTGTTGCCTTGCCCTGGGTACACTCCCCACACGCCATTATTATTATTCTAGTATTACGGCAGTTTTCTTTCCGAAATCCTGCAATTTCGTATTACAAACAGTGACACGCTGTCACATTGTGACTGGAGACCCTACAATTTCGCTTTGTAAGATTGCACCAAGCTGAACTCCACAGACTACTACACACTCGAGCAGAGGTCACACGTCCGTCGGCTACCGCCACGCGCAGACTTGACGTCCTGTTTCACCACGCCACACGGACTGAAGCCACCAGTGTGTTGAATGCTTGCTATTGGTAGCTAGTCCTGCGGGGCGTGTCGGAGGAGCGGGAATCCATTTACACGCACACGGAACTAGCGTATTCTTATATGCCGTCTGCCATGGTACTGACCTACAACGCGAAATTGCAGGGTTTCTAGTTATAAAGATACGTGTCAGAGTCCCTAGTTGGTAAAGGCTGTTTATGGTAAACTCATCACTTTTGAAAGCTCGTGCATCGGTCAAGTGAAATAACGGAAATCATTAGACATTTAAATATGTAATTAATTTGCTATTTTTTTTACACTTACGTGCATTTAAAAATCAGAAAGAAAAATAATTCATTTTGGTATTGGAAAAGGTTTAACTTGAGGGCACTGCCTTCCGGCTGGCAGCTGCGAAATTTAAAAAATAAATACCATGTTTGGGGAAATTTCGTCTCGGTTCGTTAATTTAAAATATAGGCGTTTAAAACAAAATGTATTCTTCACGCATTTTTTAGGAGAAGTTCTCTAAAGCGGAGATGTTTCCGTATCACGTATAACCATATTACAAATAAGTTTTTAAATATTTATGTTTTAAATAAAATTACATATTGCCTATCCATATTGAAATATACATTCGTAGGGATCTTCACCAAAAAAATGCACGAAGAATACATTTTGTTTGAAAAGCCTATCTTTAAAATTGACGCACTAAGGCGAAATTACTTTAATATGGGATTTCCTATTTAAATTTCACAGCTGTCGTCGCTACCAACTTTAGAGAACCCGCGCCACTCAAGTAGAATGATTATGGGAAGTCGGGAGCATCGGTGTCTGGCGTCGGAGCACGGAGCTGTTCATGCTCTGGTATTCCAGTCCCCCGGCGGCCATTTTTCCCCCCAAAATCTCCCTTTTCCCCCTCAAAATCGACAATCATCACTCAAAATTTCCCTTTTGCATTAAAAGTTTTCTTTTCTCCATAAAATTTTTTTTATTTCTCAAGATTTCCCGTTTTTCCCTCAAAAAAGCACCGATCACCCTAGTTGCAAAATTGAGCCGCAGAAAGGCACTTTTCTATTCATCGGAAGGATTTGGGAGGCTCGCTTCTCGAGGGCAGAGCAGTGGTGGCCATATTGGTTTTATAGGCATAGGTTATGCAAAATCGATACATGGGATCTGGAATTCGAGCCTGAGCCGATCGGCTGCCATGTTGTGATGTCACCCGACCACAATATTGGATTTCGGTGACCTTGACCTTTGACCTTGACCCCATGACAATGATTTTGAATTACCTTAAGACCAGAAATTCGCAAAATTGTTTTAAAAATTTCCAAAAAATTATAAAAACGGCTAAAAAATATTTTTTTATAGTAAATATATTAAAAATTTTATAAAAATATTTACAAATGTTTTGGCTTAGAGGGGACGAGGGACTGAAAACGACCAGCCGCCATGTTATGACATCACCCTTCCACCATTTTGGACCCAGATGATCTTGACCTTGACCCTATAAACGTTACCTTAGATGACATTGAAAACAAAAACTCAAGAAAAATTGTAAAAACTTAATAAATTCAAAAGATTAGCGAGAATATTACGTTACTGACTACTAAAGCCATATTGAATACATGTGACCTTGAAATTTGACCTTTATCCAGTGACCTTTGACCTTGAACCCAAAAAATCGTTAAACAATAGCCAAAAAATTCTAAGAATAGATAAAAAAAAATTATGAAAAAATTATTACAAATTATTTTTTAATATAATTTTTAAAAACTTACATTTATGGGGGTCCCCCACAGCACCATGTCCAGTAGACGACTGCCCCCTCCAATCAATTACTTTGTATTAATATCCCCCTCTCCTGCCAATGTTTTTCATTGGTTAATTAGTCTGCAGGCCTCCGCCCTTCTCATCTTTGCTCATTCTGTCGAATACACTCCGCTCGCAATATTGTTTTTTTTTTTTTTTTGGTTGTCATTTGTTTACATTTTCAACACCTAGGTAGCACTGATGACTCCGACCAACATGATTGATCTGAGTGACTTTCACCTTGACCTCACATCTGTGACCTTGACCCAAAGTCCATGATCTTGGATAACCTTGATAACAAAAAATTCCAAAAATTATTTTTAAAAATTCATGAAATACTTTTTCTTCATCAACATTTCGATCAATCTCGCAATCTTCCCATAAATCAGCACCACAATCAGCAATCCACAACAATCCACACACCAATCCTCATATGAATCCACACATGAATCCACGCACCAATCCACACCAATACATACCAATCCACACACCTATCAGCACACCAATCCGCACCAACCCACATTAATCCACACGAATCCTTCGCAATCCTCTTCCGCAATCCACAGCGAACCATGCCAATACTTCGATCAATCCCAATCCTTCGATCGATCATTTGGTTTGTCCGTCACGCATATGTATAGAAATTACATTCGTTCGCCAACTGTCTCCAAATTTGTACACGATGACCGACTTAATGTTTTGTATACTGTTCACTATTCATGCATTTTTGTACACGAAGTCTTCATTAATATTCTCTATGCGGGTTTTTGCCGTAATAGCTGAGTGCTCATAGCACCACTTTAAAGTTGTGAGGGAAGAAAGGATACGGCACACAAAAATAAAGAAAAACTATAATTTTTAATAATGGTTTATTTTAATATTATAATAACAATTTCAGAATAGAGCATTTCATCACATCATGAGATATAACCCCTCCCCTTCAGTTCTCTAATGACGGAAGATTTGTCAACAATGCAAGAGAGATACCCACGTTTTTGAAGGTCAATAAAATATCTGTGTTTATCAACAAGTTCATCCGTGTTTTCGGGAAATATGTGACGAGCATTCTTGACGTATTCTGCTTTCTTGATGTCACTTGTTGCAACAAATGTGGTGTAGGGGCGTGTCAGTGCATCGATAAAATAGTCATCGTCTTCAACAACTCTGTCATCATAGTCATTATCATCAATGCTATCTTCATGATCGTCTTCGCCTCCTGTTTCATCCTCAATATCAAGTTCACTTTACTTTGTAGCAGGACTTGTATGCTCATCAGTATCTAGAGCCGACGACCGTTTATTTTGAAGTTCATCGATTTCACGCAAAAGTCTCGCATGTGTACATTCCACACAAACCGACTCTAATGCACTCATTCCGTCTGTAGCACTAACTGTCTCGTCACAATCGTCAGACGAATTAGTACCCACCGATGCAGCAGGGGGTATTGGCAGGTTTTAAGGCCCGAAGGCCAGCACACCCTCCATCCTCCCGCACTGCATCTGTACTCTGATGAGTAAGGCAATGCAGGGGGGGGGGGTATTGGCAGCATCACTTGCTGGCTCTCAGTAGACGAATCCTTGCAGATCTCGGTACGTGATTTCAATGTATAGCCTTACATAAACTGTGTGTGGCCATTGTCGTAATTCTTCCTTATGCGAAAAGTATTTTTCGTACTGGTGATTCTTTCATATCAACGAAAATTTTCACCGAAGGTAAAAACTCGATCGCAGAATCGACACAGTCGGCGATCAGACAGCGATGATGCAGGTCGAGACTCCATGATCAACGAGGTCGATGACAGGTATTCGCATTCGTAATTCATCTTCACTGTATAGCGAGAGATCCCAATCGATGTTAACTTATCGACGTCTGAACATCAACTAAGTTATCAGCCTGTGTCAGCGCCCTATATATACATTCTCTCATCACTCGGAAAAATCGCTAGATTGTTTCTAAGTTCACGAGAAAATTAATATTTTTTACGATTTCAGGCTTCTATCTCAGGGCCCTAAGACATGCATAACCTTTGTAAATTGCTTAAAACTTTGTATCAGTTGCGCATAATTATTAAACAGTGAAAAATTAATTTATGAGCATCGCTAAAAGTCTTTAAAAACTCGGGTCGTTAATCGAATTGCGAACCACTTCTCTTACCCTGATACGCATGTTAGATTGCTAATACGATAGTTTCAACTTCATTATGAATTCCTACAACAATCTCTGATGTTTTATCTTAGTCCGAAAGTGAACTAATAATTTTTTCATAGTTTCGTGTCTCCATCTTAGGTCCCTGCACTGTACCTCGCCTTTGGAGATTGCAAAATCCTTGTATAAGTTGCACATGAATACTAAACAGTGAGAAATTAATGTACAAACTTCGCTGAAAAAGGCTTCAAAACTCGGTTCATCAATAGATTTGCGATCCTAATATTTCACTCCGATTCCTATATCCGATGACTAAATCTACCGTTTCACCTTTAATATAAATTCCTATAATATTCACCGAACACTGGCAAAAATTATCAAATGTTTTCTAAGTCCGATAGAAAATTTATATTTTTTATGATTTCGAGTCGCGAACTCAGGTCTCTACACCATACCCTAACTTTTGAGATTGCATAAATCTTCATATCATGTGCGTATAAGCATGTAAAAAAAAACAGAAAATTACGTACAAAGTTGGTTAAAAATTATCCAAAACTCAGGTCGGTATTCGTACTGTGGACCCTTTATCTCACTATAATACCTTTATTCTTAATCCAAAATTTGTCTAACAGCCTTCATTAGAAGTTTCATATGCCATGTATTTATATGGGATATACTCCAGCGTTTTTTTTTATACTAAAGTGTCTCTTACGTGGTTATTACATGCAGACAAGTAGAATTATAATGGATATTTCGGGACAAGGTGCTGGGTTGCTTCGCATGTTTGAAGTTTGGTCTTTACATTTAATTTGACCTTGACCATCTTGGAATATTTTCTGTATTAAAGACTTGTAAAAATCGGAAATATTTTTCTAGAAATAATTAAAGTAATTCAGAATAAATTAATGTTACTAGTGATTGACGATTAAGTTTGGGAGGGGGCGGTGGGGGTTCGACTTAAAGATGATAAGCAGACGACGGTATGAACGGCTGATAAGGGGTAGGGGAGAGGTGTTGAGCGGAGAGGGGGTCATGGATGGTGGCGGTGGTGATGGGGAGAATGTTAAGGCAATGTGATCGATTGGAGGGGGGGGGGCTCAGTCGTCTGCTGGACATGGTGTGGGGGGACCTCCGGAAATGTAAGATTTTTAAATATTTTAATAATAATTTTTGAATTATATTTTGAATAATAATTTTTTTAAATAATTCTTTAATACATTTTATATCAATCTTTTGGGGATTTTTTGTTGTAATTTTTGGGTTTTTAAGGTCAAAGGTTACCGGGGTTAAGGTTAAAGGTCAAGGTCACCGACATCCAACATGGCGTACAAGATGGTTGTCGGGTGACCGGAATGACAGAGCATGAACAGCTCCGACGCCAGACGCCGATGCCTCCGACTCCCCATATTTATTCTACTCACTCAATGTGCCCGTTGAAATGTATACAGAATGATTCTAAAATCATGGGACAAACATTGAGGGGTGGTAGAGCTCACTAAAACAAACAATTATTGTATAGGAATATATGGGCGGAAGTGACGCGTTGAGGCACAAACACAAAAACATAACACATTAACGGAAACATAAAATGTTCATTAGCAGCATACTTAACGAGTGATTCCGTACAGAAAATGTTAAAACAGTTGCTGGAAATGCATCCACCAACAGTCACGCATGCTTGGCGACCTCTACATATGGCGTGATTGGCTGACAATGGTGGCGTGCGTTAAATACCCGGCGTATTTGAATCTGTTCGCCAATCACTCCACCGACGCTACCAAGCATGCATTCCTGTCGGTGGTAGCAATTTTGAGCAATTATTATAAACATTGCTGTAAAAAGGCATTTAGCGGCGACGTTGTAAATAAACAATGTATTGCATTTTATGTGTTATTTTTGTGTTTGTGCCTCAAAGCGTCACTCCTGCCCACATATTCCTATACAATAATTGTTTTATTTAGTGAGCTCTACCACCCCTCAATGTTTGTCAAATAATTTTAGAATCACCCTGTAGTATGCAGGTATAGGGGCAGTGACAATTCTCAGTGGTTGGTTTCAAAAGTGCTCACTTCACCGTGAACAGCCTTTGTAAAAGAGCAGTAGGTGTAGCTGTATGTGGCGTGTGTTGGCAGCTGACGTTCGACAGCTTCACGCTGGGCAGGTTCGTGTCGTTCACGGCGGACGGCTGCCCCGACGGCGAGATGCACATCACGGAGGTGGACCGGCCGGCGGTGGGCGGCGCGTGGTGCGGCTCCTCCTGGGGCTCCGCCCTCTACTACAGCGAGACGCGCTCCGTCGTCCTGGCGCTGCGCCTGGCGCGCCTATCCCGCGACCACACCGGCTACAACTTCGACATCCGCCTCGGCTACAAGACGCTGCCGCGCCCCGCCGCCATTGTCAGATACGGACACCGTGAGTATACTCTGTTCGCGGTTTCTTTACACTTTTTGTATCGAACATTTTTTTTTTAAATCACCCCATGTGTGACGTGTTTGGTTATTTCCTAAATACGCCCTGTATCACAAACGTTTCATACTTTCGTCAACCCAAAAGTACCTTATTGTTGGATAATATGACTTTTTACTTTCAATGTATCTATAAATCGCAATATTTCATTTATACTTTATTTTAATAAAAACAGGGAGAGAATATGTGTGTTGGTAATGCCTAGTAAGAAATAGTTCTTATGCAAAATATTATTCACGTGACTGCGCAAGATTGCGGTGCGTTGGTGTAATTTTCTTGACTTGGTTAAGCTTGGTTTGCACGAGGCGGAGGAATAGCCAGAAAGGAGAACTTTGGCAGGGCTTCTGAAATGTTGGTGGAAGTAACCGTGACAGCACTATGCCTGATCCGCTCAGTCATTCTCTCTCCCTGCAGCCTCGCGCACTGCGTGTATATATACGCCTTTTTACGATTGTGCGACAGTTTGTCGGCGACACGATACTGCGACCGTCGCGCACTACCTGTATGTAGTCCGTCCATTTTACAATCGCGCGACGTTGTCATTGCGTTTATTTGAGTTCACTGCCATCTATCGTCGCACGTGGAAACTAAACTAAGCTTTTTACGTTTCGTTTATTTTAATGGTTGTGTTATTTTGAAAAAGGTTTTGTTATAACATAAACGGATCTTAAAGGAATAAAAAAAAAAAGAACATATCTTCAATTTTAAATATACAAATTGACAACTGGAAGAAAATAATTAACATAGGTTGTACGTACTTCTGTAAATGTTTACAAATTATAGTACGGGATACTGGTATTGAAGCAGGAAGGCTCCTTTATGTATTTGACTGTTTAAATAACACGCAATATGATTATATTCAAATCCTCACCACACGCACAGTTACGTTTTTTTTTTGTTTACAAATATACGCTATTTTAATTCGTCTTCCTTGTCGCATGCGAGTTAGAACACGTTCTATCGAACAGTATCGCATCACTGTCGTCTGCTGGCTCGCCTCTGATTGGTTAGTCATTTCTGTCGCACTTTCGTCGTCGCACTGTCGCAGTATTGTAAAAAGCACTTATATGTGTACAGGCCGTTCACGGTAAAGCGAGTACTTTCAAGGGCCTAGTTACTTTCAGCTGTTTTTTTTTATCCTTTAGCAGCCTTTTAAATAAATATTGCCACGTAAGTAATAAGCACAGTGTGTGTGCATTCCGCCACACTCGAAGTTAACGTCTAAGGCTAAAATAAAATATGTTTATTGGATATTTTTACAAATTAGAGGGATTTAAAAAATGCTCACTTTACCATGAATAACGTATAGTCTATTCACGGTATCATTAGACCTTTTGAATTAAACCTTTTAAAAATCACCCCATGTACAACGTGTTTGGTTCTCTTCTAAATACGTCCTGTATCGCAAGAGTTTGGTACTTCCGTCAACATAGTAGTATTTTATTTCTTTGGTTAATTTGTACGCGTTTACTTATATTTTATCTATAAATTATAGTATTTCATTTATAATAAAAATGAGTAAAAACGGGAAGAAAATATGTGTGTTTGTAATGCCTAGTAAGGAATAGTTACCGTGTAAAAGATCATAAAACTGAGTGCGCACGAATGCTGCGCGTTGTCCCTTGGTGTAATTTTCTATACTTGGTCAAGCTTTGTTTACACGAGGCGAAAGGATAGCCTGGAGGTAGAACTTTGACAGGGCTTCAGAGAAGTCGGAAGTAACCATGAATGGACTTATTTATTTATTTATTTATTTACGCATTATGAAATTACACCTAATTATCCTCTACAGGTGTCGAACCAAGGACTGACCGCCTCTTCGAATCTCCTGCTCCAACCCTACACCCCCCCTTACCACCCTAATCTTTTGCCCTCCAGACTTCCTCAAAAAATATCAAAGTCCCGCAAATGTCGCTAGGGCGCTTTGTCCACAGAAAGGGTACTCCCCACAAGCAAAAGACCAATCACAGCACACCTCAGAAGGGGTGGGAGAACCCGTGAACCAACCACAACACATCTCGCAGGAGGTGGAGGGAGATGATCAGTTTCCACATTAAAAGGATGTCTCCAATTAGTGTGCCTCTCTCCGTCACCCGTTTACAGGTTATTCAAATTGCACTCAGGCCACTAACGACGCCCTAGCGTGCCAGAACGCAGGTACTCCCCCTACTTAAGTTTTGTTAAGAATGTCTTAAAATGTAACAAGTCATGACGTTTCAGTTGCCCTTGTTAAATGTTCTGTAAATGATGTCGCTTATTTTTTATACCCAAAACACTAAAACTCTGATTTTGACATGCCATGATGCAAAAAATATGTAACTAAAAACATTTTATGTCAGGGAACAGTATTTATAAGTAATGTCTACAAGTTTAAAGGTGTTTTGTACACGTATAAAATAAACTGTTTGGTTTGTCAGTGCCATAACTGTCACGCCAATTACGGACTTTCACTGTCGTCGTATCCTTATTCTGTTACTCACAAAGAAATTCGGCCAATGGACGAAGGAAAGTTGTAATTCTGCATAAAAGATATTGAAATCTAGCGTTGTCGTAAATTTTTTTTCGCGGTCAACTGAAAGCCCTAGTACAGAGTAAATTAACACAGAGAGACGAAATGTCTAGGCAGTTCCTGGCGTTGCCCATTCTCTGATTGGCTAACCAAGGATCTTTGAATGGGCCTTACGTCTGATTGGCGACTGCGTGCTTCGCAATGTTCGCCATTTGCTGGGCTGCGACCTGGCAAATGAGTTACAAGATGTTGACTAGCGAACGGCGCGCAGTGAGGCAAAACACCAATTTTCCTGGACAAACCCCCAAAACCGAAAGATATAATTATTGTTTAAAATATTAATGGCCACGTAGTGCAATGTCTAGGGCAGTAAAAAATACAATAAATAGCGCATATGTTCATTTCCTTCAGTGACGAGAAGCCTGCAAAGTAGCTGTATCACATAGATGCCATTTGTACCAGCTACTGGAGTCTAAGATGTATCGTAGTCCTGTGATCTTAGGTGACAAGTTGATACGATTATCAAATTGTATGCTTCATGTGTTCTTTATATACTCAAAGGATTGCTGTGTAAGCGATTCAAATAGAAAAAAACTTCACTACACAACACCGGAGGTTTCTGTCCAGAAAAATGGGTGGTTTGCGCCACTGTTCGGCGTTCCTACATGTTACTTGCTACTGACGTCATTTTGCTGACGTATGTGGCTGGAGTTCGCGGAGAAAGAGGCTATTTCACATCTGTATTCTTAAGTACTCTGTACCCTTCTAAAATCAACGTTTGAAAAAATCTCTGCCCATAACTATGTAAAATGCTACAGCACACGCCGTTATGCAGGTCCCCAGTTTGTACAGCATAAATGCAATATTTATTTTAGCTAGGCATTTTTACTCAGCTACTTTTTCAAACTCAGCAATAAATATATTAATAACTAGCTTTTACCCGCTGCTTCGCTCGCGTGGTTATAGAAACAAACTTATATGGAGAAATAACGGTATTTGTTAGTAGACAGACACTAATCATAAACACAGAACAGAGCACTAAAGACGTCATTTTTTGGTACTAGAATCGCTCTTTTACATAGCCACTGGTCGTCATTTATATTTCTTAGTAGATCTGGGTAAACGCTAGCAATCAGTTACGTATCACTCTGCACGAAATCACTAAAATTCTCCGTTAGTGACACACAGCCCTCTGTATCTGTTTATAACCACCCATCTCAAATGTTTAATAGTGTATCAACATAATGTCCTGTATCAGCGTCATTGTAGAGGTGCACTCTCATATTTGTCGTCAAGATGAATTTCTTGACGTTTGCCCATAACTTTGATGACTTGAGACAGGCTTTGATTTCATCTGCAGGTGTGCCCCTCTGAATTACCGGTAGAGTTTGGCGGAAGTTACCCGCCAGTAATACAACCATTCCTCCCATAATGTCTGTATTGTTTCGTATATCTTGTAGAGTTCAGTTTAGGTCCTCCGTAGCTTTTTTTTTTTTGTAACATTGTGCTTTCGTCCCACACTAACAACTTACATTGACGCAGCATTGTACCACTGTCGTACCATTGTACCAGCATTGTTTTTACTAAAAAAAATTCCTGAGGGAATGAGATTTTTTTCGGGTTAAAAAGTAGCCTATGTCACTTCCCGGCCCTCCAACTATCTCTGTGCAAAAAAATACGACGATCCGTTACTCCGTTGTGACGTGAAAGAAGAACAAACAAACAAACACACTTTCGCATGTATAATATTAGTTAGGATGTGTGTGTATTATGAAAGGGTATAGAAGACGAAAACAAATCTTTGGGCATGAGATAGTGTTTTACCCTTTAAGACGTACATTAGTGTAAGGTTTCAGGTGTTGCAACTAATATCTTGTTCCGGTGTAACAAACCAATGAGCTGTTAGCTTCCTGTTCGGCTGTTGTTATATGAACCAGTCATAAGCTAGAGCCGTAGCATGGGATACATACCAGTTAGAGGCTCTTCACGACAAAGTAGACACTTTTGAAATGAACCTTTGAGAAACAACAGAGCCCACAATTACAGCTATATGCAGGCTCCCATTTATGTTGGCAGCGAATTTATGAAAATAGTTATAAGAGTTGAAGTTATATATAGAAAGTAATGTTTAAATTTGTGACTACTGAAATTAGTGCTTCTTATTTTATACACACAAGAGCACACATCTGCATATTTTTAACACACACATTTCCTCAAAATTCCAACAGTTTAACTTGCACGGCGCACGACAAAAGTAAAACGGTCCACGACAATGCTAATTTTACTTATAGCACAGGGATACAAAATGAGAAATGAAAATAGATCGTAGGCAGGGCTTTCAAAAGTGCTCCATTTATAGTGAACAGTCCATACCGGCAGAGAATGTCGTTGGGCACTGTCACTCGCAATGTACAGTGCAGGCCAAAAAAAACTTCGTGGGCGTGATATACACAGTTGTGTGCAACAGGTCTGACTGGATTAAAGTGCTGTTCGTTAGCCGAAACCACACAAAAATGCCTATTAAGCAGTTTTTGAATTAAACATTTTTTTCTATCATCACCCAGGCGGTAGCCTTCAGTGTGTTATGGGCACGCAGATCAAGGGAACCAAAGCGAACCTCGGTTTGTCATGGGTTTGGAGGGGATAAAGGGGTGTGTCTACCACCACCACCACCCCTGCGCTGCGAAAGGGGTGGGGGAGGTGCGACCTACATGGCGTAGGCGCGACGCATCTGCGGTCACGCCCGGGGATGAAATGCTCCGTCGGCGAATACGAAGCACGTAAAAGGGCTGGAGGAGGGGGGGGAGGAAAAATTGTGGCTAGTTGGGACGTTGTCCATCATCGACGACGACAAACCCGCGGGGGGTAATCTGATTAAATAAAACCATCTGCCGTCCAGTGCGCAGCGGTCTGTCCTCCGGTTGCTAAGCGGACGAGACCCTCTCGTCCATGTGAACGGACGGCTTCCGTCACCGCCGACAATCAATAATAACGTATACGAGTATGGACTGTTCACAAAGTTGAGCACTTTTGAAATCCCTGAACAAAATCTACTTGTATGCGCTTTGTGTATACTTCCGCCATACGTAATCTTAGCATTGCCATGGGCTTGGTCATTTTATCCATACGTCGGTCAAGTGAATTGTTTTCTTTAAATAGTAATCATTGTACAAATTTGCTAATTATTATGTTCACTTCAAGACAATGTGAATTTTGCATTTGGCGGAAGGATACAAAATCCGAAGAGGCAATGGTTTATCGCAGGAAACATTGATTGTTTCCTAGAATTCAACGTGCCGTACACATGTCCGACAGTCACCTTCTGTTATTGTCTGCCATGCATGTATGCAGTTGCTACTCCATTTCCTTGAGCCAACGAGGATTCTGAAACTCTGAAGAAGAACGTTCGTGATTGGTCTGCAAAGAACTAGGCCAGCCCAAAATCTTCATCGTCCAAACACAAATGAATAAACTAGATAGAGTGTTACTGAAGATATGTTGATTCTAAAAAGTGTCCAGTGTCTCTAAATAAAAGCATAATTTTAGATCACAAGCAGGTAGCGCTTTCAAAAGTGATCCGTCAAAAATAAACAGTCTGTATGAGATGACAAGCGGCAGGCTCCAAGTGGCACCGAATTACGTGGCGCAGTTATACAACACTGGACTCGCCTTCAGAAGGACTCGGGTTCGATTCCCCGTTCGGCCATCGCGATTTCGATCTCCCAGGATTTTCCGAAATCACGGCAGGCGAACGACGAGACGAACTCCTTGCCGTTTTGCGCTCTGTGCACATTTACTTGCATTCAAGACAATCGATAATTGTGTCACTTACATCAAACATTACAGGAACGACGTTTCTGTTGGTCTCTGCTTCCCCGCTTACTGCTGTCCTATTGGTTGGCACAATATTTGACACGCCTACTCCACTGATTAAAGTTTATTACTGGCTGGCTCTCAGCCAATGGAGTGTCGCGTTGATTGCCTCCCAGTGAAATATCGTTTCATATATAACAGGCGATAAAATCTATACTGTTCATTTCAGTTGTTTTAAAAAGATTGCTATTTTTATTGAAGATATATATCATTGATGCGCCATAAAGTTATTTTAAGATCCTGAGAAGCATTAAAGACAGAATGAAACTGCATCCATACGAAGTCAGTTTTTAATGGCAGGGAAACTTTATTTTATTTAATGTAGCTCTATTTATACTTAGAGACCCGGAAATTTCGTGGATTCATCATAAGACAAGTTCAAACTGCACTCACGTGTGCGTATGTGTTTGTGCTTCCATTGCACCATGGTTTGTCAGACACGACCAGAACGACTTTCAACCAGTAACTAACCTGCAAGGAAAATAATCGAATCCCATGCTACCTGATCTGCGGTTAAACTGGAGCAACAACTAAAGAACTACTAAATAATGTTTGAACGCACAAAGGATTGCGGAGTCCAGCTTGTTGCAGAATGAATCCGCGAAATTTCTGGGCATCTAGTTATACTAAGGCATATTGTCTAAGTGTTAAGGCGCCCGACTACCTGTCGCGCGAACTGAGTTGCAAGTGTTCGTAATATGAGTTTTTTAAAACAAGCTATTTCACGTGCGCACAAACGGTTTGTACACGAAAAGAAAAAACACTTCGGTCTATGGAGGAGTACAACTTTAAACAGATCGCGTTTACTGCAAAAACTATTTTTAAGCTCTTCAACATGGACGAAAACGAATTTTCAGACTAACGTAACTTAAAATATTCCGTATTAATTCCTGCAAAACTAATATAGGGCTCTGCATTGAATGTTGCTAAAAAAAATGTCCACCAAAAATTATAGTGTGACAGCTTAAAGTCTCATAGGTATAGGCAACATGACGAGACCATTGCACGACAGTTCAGAGCCCACCGCGTAACGGCAGTGGCTCAGTTGACAGTATCGCCCTTATCGCTCCCGCGCTTCTTGACATCAAACGTTTACAAAACAGCTCCAGGTAGGCGGACCCCTTAATACAGACCCTGGCCGATTACTTCCCCATTCCTGAATTTTAAGTATTCCCTTACTAGCGGCTAGTCAACGCTTGGGGACACTCAGAACGTATAAACAAATAAAAAATAATATCGTTCCGGCTAGCCTGAAGTGCAATTCATGCCAGATGGAAAGAAGAAGCTATGAAATAAAGTTGGAGGCCAGCACCATGTTGTGAACTGTTGCAAGTGAGGAGGCTCCAAAACCTCAGTACCCACCACAACTTCCCTCCCAGCCTCCGTCCGCCTACCTCTCGCACTATCAAGGAAGAGGAAGGGACGGGAAGTGTTCATCAACAAGAAACTTTTAAAGACAGAGTGACTTGATAGTTACTATAATGCTGCCTAGAATGGGTGGGTGTACACACAATGTCATAGCAAACATTTTTTGTCCTATTTTTAATTTTGGCCACGCGCTATTTTTTATACTCATTGCACCTTTTCCATTTGCATGCATATAATATTGGTGTCAAAACAATCTTTAACGATCTATTGAATTTACGATACCATAAAATATAATTGTAAAATTAATTAATTCTCCAAAACAATTCCAAGGAACACATACTAATTAAAACACAAAAATATCTCAATATCTTATGGAGGTCACCGAGGCATTTTGTCTTCTAACCAAGGAGTGCTCCCGACCGCACGTCAAAATATTTACATTAATCTTACACAGTCGCCATTTTCAAAACACACCAACAGTTCCACTCTGGGCGTCCAGAAACTAAGTCCTGCATTCACTCGTTCCGAAGCTAATTTCCACTCGGACCGTCCAGAAACTAAGTCCCTCATCTACTCCAACCTACGTAGCTCGTATTACCGCCACACTTCATCTACTATTTAAAACCCAACACTTGTATTTTGCTCTGTGCTGTACCTAATCATTTGCTAGTTTACACATCGGCCACTTTAACGTAGTAGTGCAGTTGACGTCACAGCAAGAGTTTAATGGGTGCCCCACCGCTCTCTCGTGAGTGGCCGCAGTACAGTCAGTTTCTCCCGTCTCCTGTCTGGTTACTGGTTCCTGCTGCGTGCGCCGAGTGTGTACAGCACTGAGCAAGCACCAGCTTACCTTGCAACACTTTACCACACGCCACTGGTGGAGGCACAGAGTATTAAATAATACGGAATGAACCAGTCGCTTATAGCGCGAACTCCAGCCGCACACGCCAGCAAAATGGCGTCACTAGCCGTCAAGAAGTCGGAACGCCGTTCGCCAATCAGCGTCCGGTAACTCACTCGTCAGCCGGCGTCCCCAGTCAATAGGGAACCTTACGCTGGAGGCAGTAGTGAGTCAGACGCAAAGCCCCCGTTCCCAAAACCTCTTGCAGACAGTGGGTGCGCCCACACCAAACGAACCGCCACGCCATTTCGTCTGTGTTTTCTTATATACTCTGTTGCGGAGATAAGCTTGCCACCACGTTTCTGACCACCACACCACCCACACGCCAGTCGGTAACCTGGGCTGGAGCATGGTGCCTGAGAACTGCGAGGCTGGTGAATATCGACAACGCCAGCCGTGCTGAATGACTGCACTCCCTGCATACCCTATCATCGTGTGTTGCAACCCGGCGCCGCGCCAGACTTCACAGGTTTGTACACACTCGAGCAGAGGTATTTTCCTCTTCGGCTGCTCTCGCTGTCAGAACCCATTATTCTACACCACTTGGCCAAACAATGAAGCCACCCGAGAGATAAATGTTTACCATAGGCTCAGAGTTCTGTATGAAGTGTCGGATGAGTGGAGGTAAAACGACAGGTATGGTAAAACTAACGCAAAATGGCTAATTAGGGACAGGAAAATTTCGCGTTTTGAACGACCTGTACGATAGACTCCACTGTTCTACGTATTTTCGAATTACAGCTTTCTGTTCATTGGCTGCTGCCGCAGTGTGCAGCCAGTTTTACATCACAGCAGGTGGCATGGGATTCGGTGTTTGTTCCTTTGCAGATATGTTATCGGCTCAGAGTTTACTTAGGTGTGTCTAACAAACTGTGATCCAATCGCAAACATAACAGAAATGCACATGTTTTTGAAGAATAGTTTGTTCTGAAATAAACTAAGGGAATTTTTCCAGTTCCTACACATCATTTTATGACTCCTAACCTGCTTCTGAATTATATCGCAGAATTCAACCTCAAGTGCAGTGAATAACTAAGAACGCCTGATTTTCGTGGAAATAATTTCACGCGGGCCAGACTTTAACCCTTTCACGCTCGAATTAATTTACGAACTCAAGTGTTGCAATCGTTAAATTTTTTGTTGGGTGCTGTACCTGTGTCGCGCGTGCATCTCGCAACAATTCAACAATGTACTGAATGCTGCTTGATATCAGCGTTAACCATTCAGAAATGACAGGAGCAGAATCTTCAGCAAATCAGATTACTCGGATGGAAAACTTTCGAAGCACCAGTCTTTGACTCCTTGTTAATGCGTACAGTCACAACCATAAGTAACCTTCACATGTGACATGTCGTCGATAGTGGACACTGAGACCGAACGGGTTGGTACACTACGTTAACACATACAGCATAGAGTAGATAAGTACACAGAGACGAAATGGCGTTGCAGTTCTTCTGATGCGAGCGTGTCCATTCTCTGATTGGTTAAGCGAAGCTCTGGGAATGGGCCTTATGCCTGACTGGCTACTGCATGCTGCAAAAGTTTCCCTATTGGCTGGGCTACCGGCTGGTGAGTAAGCTGCTCAGGCGCTGATTGGTGAACGGCGTTCCTACATTCTGTTTTCCAGCGACTCCATTTCTCTAGCGTGTGCAGCTGGAGTTCGCGGTACAAGCGGCTGTTTCACCTCTGTATTCCTACGTACTCTGTGCCTGAAGTTTTTCGTTGATTTTTGGCCACGTGTATTTGTAAGAAGATATTGTGGTATTTGACTTGGCCAATCAGAATTAAGATACAACCATACTGAATGCCCATGTTCAGGGCACGTACCTAAGACGCTCAAGAATGTTGGTTTCTAAAAAAAAAAAAATGCAGTATTTTATTTGTACGAAATGCTGATCATCTTGTAGACACCACTTACGAGTACTATTTCCTCGCATAAATAAATTGAGGCATCTTATTTTTTTACACAATGGTCTGTTAAAATTTTTGAGTTCTCGGGACGTACAAATAATAAAAACTAACTCTTTCACCCAAATAAAATAATTCGCATTGAAGTAATAGGCCATGGGCTATTTCAAGAAATCTTTAAAATCACGCTATGAAATGATTTCGCGATTAGTAATTGCTTAAAGCAAAGAAATTATTGCGTATGTTTTATTTGTAGCCATCATGAAATTTTTGTGAAATACGTTTTGCTGAGCAAACCTTTTAATGAGGTAGTTTAATGAACTAAGACGTAATCTTTCCGCCATCCTTGTTGAATTTTCTGTAAATGATTTTGTTTATTTTAGTTGTACATTCCAAGAGCACTAAGACTGTGATTTTGGTATGCCACAATGCAAAAGCTATAGGATCTAATTTTTTTGCGGCGAAAGATAATTAATAAATAATGCCGGCAAGTTGAATGGTGTTTCACACAAGTATAAAATAAGAAATTTTTTGGTTGAAACCATTCAATTGCGTAAGTGTATAAAAGCTAAACTGTTTCGGAAACACAGCTAGGTAGGAACTCTTTACACGAAAATAGTTTCACTATCAACAACATAAGAAAAAATTCAAATATACATACAGCACACTGAAAACTAACCAAATCAGTTAGTTTTCACTATGAACCAATGGCTCTAACCACTAAAAGCCCTTCCACACGATCAAATTTTTCTTAAAATTACCTTCAATTTGTATTGAATTCAATTCATTAAATGCTATATGATGTCATACAAACCTCATACCCGCGGCCATTTTCTCTTTCAATTCATTAAATGCTATATGATGTCATACAAACCTCATACCCGCGGCCATTTTCTCTTTCAATTTATTGAATGTCTCGTTTTTCTTCAGGATTTTCGTTTAGAGCAAGTTCTACTATATTTTCTTGATTCCAAAATTGCAATCGTTTATAGCAGCTTTTCTGACAATATTAATGGAATCAATCTCATAATAAGATAGTTGTGTGCACACATTTAAAGTTGTTACAAAATAGGTATGTATATTTTTTTAAAAAGAAAATGTACAATAAAATGAAAAAAATAAAAGTGTTCTAGTTAACCAATTATTTTCGTGTCGTGCATGAGTCAAACATATTTCAAAATTTACTTTTGGCATTTTTTTAAACTGGTTTTTCATTAAAGATTTTTTTTTTATAAATTATTATGTGGAAACTTGAAGGCGTATTGAATGCAATTCATTGAAAGAGAAATTAAGTGACTTTACAGTTCAATAAATTGAATACAAGTAATTAACTTCAATAGATATTTGATTGTGTGAAATGGATTTAAACATTTAAATTAAGAGAGGAAAAGTGGAAGTGCTTTGACGTGTGGAGTGTCCGCAGTTTTTGTTCCCCTTGGCGGGGCCGGTAGACACGCGGTTTAATTGCCAGTGGTTGGGAAGCGGTCCTTGTCGGCGGTGTTGTAGTAGTGCGAGAACGAGGGTCGTGACTCACTCTCTCCCCAGAGAGGAGCAGTTTGGTATTCCAGGATGGGCCTCGCCTGCCATCAAGCCCGGAGCCGCAGCCCGACAGGCCCGACAGGCAATTAGCGGCGGCTTACCCCGACACTCCGCCCAATGCGGCCTGCGCCAAGCCTCATTGGCTGCACGTTCTGGGAGCTCGCTTCCCGCACGCACACAACGCGCACAAGAAAGACTTCGAACACGCACATGTTTCGCTTTATTCCTCACTCAGATCACGGCTCATTAGCACCGGCGCCTGTTTTTTCGCGAAAATAAATAAAAATTCCACTACTAGTTGTCTTTCAAAAACACTTGTCGAGATCCACTTTCGTGATTGGATGATTTTTTTTTACTGCCATGAATCTAATGTGCCTGTCCACGAATCACTGATATCCAGCTCCGAAGTAATTATATGCTGATTGCCTTGGTTGGGTAGGGAAATGTCTTCTCATTTAGACATGTGGCTAATAACTGAAGGAAAGTTCCAAGTGATTAAGCAGGATAGTGAAATCTAACCTGTGCATAAATATTTTCGCAAAAAAAAGGTGGTACTACTCGTTATTACCTATGTTGAAATTCGCAGTTTCATTTCAGGACATGCTATAATTAAAACACTCGCATGTTTATGTAACTTTTTCAAATGTTCAATCCGTTATTTGAACCAATAATAGAAATATTATTATATGCAGGCCCAATCCCAACCTTCCATTAGGACAGCCAAGTCACCAATGAGTAGGGACCTGCAATATTAGCATTATTTTTTGGCTCCAACCTAAACTCCAAGAACCCTGTTGGCTCATTTGCCTTCCGCCATCGGCTGACAACTTAAATAGCTCGTCCCAAGCAAAGAGTATATAAATACACAGAGACGAAATGGCATGGTGTTTCCTTTGATGTGGGCGTACCCATCATCTGTGTATGGTCTTGTGTGTCTGGTTACTGCACTTTGCGAAAGGTACCCTATTGTCTGGGCTGCTGGCAAACAGGAAGGTTACCAGGCGCTGATTTGTGAATGGCGTTCTGACATGTTGCTGGCTAGTGGCGCAATTTTGCTGGCACATGCAGCAAGATCTCGCGGAATAAGCGGCTGATTCACCGCCGTATTCTTAAGTACTCAGTGTCTGAGGGATGCATTTGGCCAATAGCAAAGGCTCAGCAGTTGAGCAACCAATTTCCAGTAAAGCAGTCATGTATGTAAATGACGCTGTATAGTTGTATCAGCCAATGAAATAACGAATTACGCTCAATTAGTTACAGGGAAATGAAGTATAGCATGTAATCTAACGATAATGCGAATTTTGAATGTGTCTACCCATGAGAGGTTGATATTTGCATCACCATACATGAAATTGTAAAGTCTAACCTGCACCTCAATGAACTCGAGAATTTTTCATGTTTACGCTAATTTGACATGCCTTGAATAACGCTTGTATCAGTAACAAAATGCGAGAAAACGAATGCCTACAATCCCTTGCTGTCTGGTCTTGAATAAAACTGGAGTAGCAGACAACACACAAATATCTGAGACTGTGTGGTCTATTCTTATAGGTCACTGGACCCGAAAAATTGTCCTGTCTTTGACGAACACTTGAACTACTTTGTTTGCAATATGTTACTCAAAGAACTGCAGGTTCTTTTTGTTTACATGCTTGGGTATTACACTGAGAGCCTTCAACTAATATTTTGTTGTAGCTCAGTAACAGGTTGTGTCGCTTCTATCATCGGATCTCTGCTCAGCCAACACTACCTCCGATGGCGAAAGTTCAGCACTCGTGTGGTTTCATTTCGTGAGGCTGAGTGAAACAGGAAAGGGGTTCTGAATGTTGCAGCACCCAGTGATTCACTTCGGGACATGTTATACTTCAAACACTTGTACGTTTCGTACTAGTTTTCCAATTAGTCCATGTAATATTTGACATGTCTGTGACGACTCTGAGCGAATGAATAAACGGGAAATTAAATTCAGGCCCAGTCATGTCCCCTCACTATGTAAAGAAGTAGCCAATGAACGTAGACATCTGCTTAAGTATACAAAGGAATGTGAAGATTATCCTACAGATCATTGAACTCGCAAAATTTTCTGGTAACTACTAATTACTAGACCCCGAATATAAATTCTTCCAGTGGCAGGGAATAGACTCCAAATTCTTACTTTTATGTTCCAGTACTGCGACTGGGCCGCAGTTTTTTAGACATACAATAGCCTGTTTATCTTTGAGCCCATAACAAAGGGAAATCATCAGTATGGCAGAGCTACGAACAGTACAGTTCTGTACAATGACTTCACACTGTGGCAGCAGCCAATAGGCAGACGATGTTGGCTCGAGTGCACAGAAGACTGTGAAATCTAGTCTGCAGGCAAATCAATTCGTGAAATACTCGAGACTCTGCAAATGACTCTTACACGAGTATGCGTAGGACTTCGAACTATAATAAGATGCCATAATATCACAATGGTACGGAATCTAAGTATGAATTATTGACATATTGAGGTTCTTTCTCAGTTGCTACGGGGGGCGGAATGCTTTTTGACAGATTCGATTGGAAACACACAATTTATGTTCTTTATTTACTTCTGCTACTGCCTGTCTGAACGCGCCCTACGAACGGCAAGTTGCTTCTCACAGATAACATAAAATAGTAATGGAAGTAGTATATACCAGCAAACATCAACATACAATGTGTGACCAGAACAAATATTCAAGTAAGACTATGCCTGTGAAGGAATCCACATCTTTACATATCAATTACCTCAGGTGACACATTCATTTTTTACTGATAGAGCACTTTATTTCATCCACGATCAATCAATTACATGTGCTGTCTTTATGTTACTGGAACTGTCATTTTATGTACGTGAGAAACTCCCTTCGACAACAAATAGCATTTATATAGGTAAAGGACTTTCCGAATTGTACGTCTTTTTTCGTGCTGGGTACAGCTCATGTCATAAACAGACTTCCTTTATAACATGTCCTTTACATTAACAATTGAAACTAAGATGGTTAACCTTACCGTTGTGACAATACAGACCAAGACCCTCGTGCAGTTGTATTGTACATAAATAAGGCGGACAAAACCAGACAGCACTACTTCGNGACAATACAGACCAAGACCCTCGTGCAGTTGTATTGTACATAAATAAGGCGGACAAAACCAGACAGCACTACTTCGAGAAATGGTTCATACTTAAGTTTTTTATTGGACCAAAACAGTCAAAACAAAAATTGTACACTTACAAGTGTGTCCACCCCTTCCATGCAAATTTACTCAAACACTATTGAGATGTTCCCACTTAAGTTAATTTGGCTCTCAAAAGCCACTAGATCACACAGACAAACCGTATGGGTTGGTGCAGCAGCATGTGGTGGACTGTTGCAAGGTAAGCTGTATTTTGCTCTGTGCTTTACCTAATTGTTTGCTAATTTATACATCGTCCACTTAAACATAGTAGTGCATTTGACGTCACAGCATGTGTGCAATGGGTGCCTCGNTTTGCTAATTTATACATCGTCCACTTAAACATAGTAGTGCATTTGACGTCACAGCATGTGTGCAATGGGTGCCTCGCCACTCTCTTGTGCTCTTGTGAGCGGTCGCAATACATTCCGTTTATCCCGACCCCACTCTGGTTACTGGTTCCTGCTGTATGCACCGAGTGTGTACATCACTAAGCAAGCACCAGTTTACCTTGCAACACATCACCACATGCCACTGGGTTGGTGGTGGTTCCATAGAGGAAATGCCGATTAGAGTGCTTGTGCCAGCTGTACAGTAACCAGTCTTTCTGTTCCGCAATTGAACTGGTTTTCTTCATACATAAATTTAAAAATCACATCGCTTCGACTAAGGTTAGTATATTGTTNGTTCCGCAATTGAACTGGTTTTCTTCATACATAAATTTAAAAATCACATCGCTTCGACTAAGGTTAGTATATTGTTTACATAAATAAATTCTTTGACATGCTAGTACACTACTTTCGGCAGTTATAACGAAAATACGATGCATAAAAGCTTGTAACGCGAAATGTAATTTTATTTCGTTAAATCGTGGATGTGTTATAAAAATAAAATGTAAACCAACAGGCCAAANGTGTTATAAAAATAAAATGTAAACCAACAGGCCAAAATTTTTGAAGCACGTGATTTTGAGAGCTGTTATGGCATTTCTGAGCCAGTTTTAGAGCCATGCACAGATGGCGAGAATCGGTCTACCTCATCTGTAATGTATGGTGGGTTCCATCCGGGATGGCTGTGCTCCTCCCTTACTTGTTTTGCAGTGCCTGATATTAAGTTATTCGTACATTATAAATCTGAGTCAGTGGTTTCAATCAGCAGAGTTAGTTAACTGAAGCTTCAGTTAATGAGCTGTTGTCTGCTGGCGAAACAGTGGGATGCATTGAATTTTTGCTACCAGGCCTGTGCACTACACTAAGAATCACTAGAAATCACTCTTTATTCAGTAAATACCAGCAACTGGAATGAAGAGCAGAATTTCACTTAATTAAGTGGAGCAGTTTCAGCTGATCTGCAGTCAAAGTCGCTGATTTGGAGCAGTTTTAACTAATTCTATATTTGAGTGTACTTAATTTAATTAAGAAATCAACTAAATTATTAAATTGGTTTTGTATTAAATAAATATATTGAGATTAGAAAAGAGTTTCTTCGGAAATAGTAAATAAGACAGGACAAAAATAATAAAAACATTTACAACTGCTATGGTATTACCAAGTAGAGAAGAGCTTGCAGTTAAAATTTGTGATAATCTATATTCAGGGCATGATGCAATCAGAGTCTACCTGACTTTATAATTTGATGCTGTAGGTTGAGATTTGATGAACTTTGGCGACTTTTAACAACGAGGTCTTGAGAGCTAGTGAGGGTGAAATGAGGCTAGAATGGAGCAGNTTTGATGAACTTTGGCGACTTTTAACAACGAGGTCTTGAGAGCTAGTGAGGGTGAAATGAGGCTAGAATGGAGCAGCACTGGAATACAAGGGTGGGGGAAATGGGAGGTCTCTGACGAAACCTGCCAACCACCTCAATTCCTACTTGAAGAAATCTGGGAGTGACTCCGCCGGGTAGGAGAGCAGTCTAATTGCTCAGCCACTGTGGCCCCCGATGCCAAAGGTGATGTAATTCTTGCATCGGAGGTTTTCACACCCTGCTGTAGTGATATCCTTTTGGTTCGGCTTGGAAGAAGGAACGTGCCCTTTACGAAGTTTTACAGTGCAGTTGTGTCTCAAGAATAGATGTCGTTTTGGTGTTAAACTATAAGCAATCATGACCTAGAGTGTTTTGAAATTCTTATGCTGCCCTGAACATCAGCTTCGTGGCTGCAGTGCCTTTGGCTGGTCTATGTTTCATCGGTCTGTCCAGAATGTATACCAAGACGAACACTCCAGTTGCTCATGCTTAGGATTGTGATCCTAATTACAACCTGTACATAACAGTAAATAAATTTTATGATATTATATATATTATACTATTTGGTATCGTGACGCTCAAGAAGGATACTTAATAGTCGAGACTGTGCACTGCGAGGAGTAAGTGCCCAATGTAGACAGTATTTACTCTGTGGGTGATCTATAATTTATGAAAGTTTTTGCGTCTCTTCTTTCTGAATGGTCGGTGCCAGAATCACCAAGCACCCCAGAGTTGTTCACTGGAGGAAGCACATTCGACAAGAATATAATATTTCATGACTGCAACACTTCGGCTCATACATGAATGCATGAAACGGAGGAGTGATGGGTCCCACCTGCCTGCGCCATTTTTCACCTTTATTGTAANACTTCGGCTCATACATGAATGCATGAAACGGAGGAGTGATGGGTCCCACCTGCCTGCGCCATTTTTCACCTTTATTGGTCGAGAATNCTTTATTGTAACTGTAAGAGTTACACTGCATGTGCTACAAGAGCACCATCGCCGCTGCATGCGATGCTGTATGTACCTACCTTTGGGACTTTCAGTGGTGACACTATCACTTTATTGATAAGAAGTCTGTAAAACTCTATAAATCCAGAGTGACCATAACTGACTAACTCCATTGGTGGTAATACATAACGCAACACTCATAATACTGTGTTTCAATAGTGCATTAACAACTACAATCATAAATTATATGCTTCCCTAGCCTCAAACCCTGAACACATTCAGCTGAACCAAATTTACATATGCTGGTCATCTACAGCTCGCACATACTTGCGTAGCTATCAGTAAAATCTGAAGTATACTTTAAACATGCATAATTAATATTTAAATCACACCATGGATAGTATAAAAACATCGATAACCACCGCAGAAACTATATAAAAGGTCACTCATTACTNTATTTAAATCACACCATGGATAGTATAAAAACATCGATAACCACCGCAGAAACTATATAAAAGGTCACTCATTACTATAGATATGTGCTGCATTATATAAAAACAAAGTTAGTCTAAAATGTAGCATAATACAAATAGTTATTTGACCCGAGCAACAAACAGTCCCATTTCACGCAACTATAATGAACGATGATAATTCTAAAACTATCCACAATTCCAATTAAAAATACATGTACTGGTATTTTCAATTTACAAACTCCAGAACACTTCTGTTCGCACTACTTTGTTTTGCAACTCATTTCGAACATTATCTCCAAGTGCGCATCGTACTTCAAACAACCACTATGCTGCGCCTTAAGTTAATACACCCATATTTGCGAACGCTTAACCACGTTACTCGTGTTACTTTACTGAACTTTACAACGCACCAGTACATGAAAGTTTGAAACACTTTACAAGCCGTCGTGGGAATCAATCCTCTACACTGCGTGCACATTTCATGTTCTCGTCCGATCACGCCCGCACATCCAATGCTTAGAAATAAATCAGTTTGTTATTACCTGGTTTATGCTGCAGCAGTTGTTTGAGGAAAATAAACCTTTGTCCCGGGGTATTCTCGGCCGTCTTCAGACGGCGCAACCCGACCGGCCACCCCAGCTGGCCGTGACGTCACCCACGTCGGTCCATCACACTCTCCTATTTTTCCATGCAGAAAATGGCGTGCCAGGTAAATTCGTTAAGTCAATTCCCGCACCGAGTCTGAATATGAGCGTGACTTTTAACAGGGCACAAGTCTCGTTCACTGGACAAACGATGTCAGTGCTCAACAGTAATACAAAACCAAAAACAACTCGCAACTCGCGTTAACACATCTCGTTCGCTGCTGCACACCCGAGTTCGTCCACCTTGTACAAAACTAGTCACTCTGGCGACTACTCACAGTAGTACGCCTCCCGTCAGTTCATGCTACAGCACACCGGCCACGTCTCCCCGGTGCCACGGCTGTCAAACGCCGCCCACCCCACCCCCCACCAGTTCCGCAAGCCTGCTCGCTCAACACTCTCTGACAGCTCGATCNACGCCGCCCACCCCACCCCCCACCAGTTCCGCAAGCCTGCTCGCTCAACACTCTCTGACAGCTCGATCACGACTGCCTGTCAGCGCACCCTGTGACGACAGCGCCGACCCGACCATTTTTTTTTCTCGGTAATGTGGCCAACAGCAAAGCCTACTGCCAAAACCAAAAAATAGGATAAAGCCAACTGCATGGTAATATCCACCGAAAACCGAACAAGGAACAATATCAGACGGGATCACAAATACTATTCTCGGTAGAGGCCCATCAACCATGGAGGGAAAGAAAGGCCATGGAACAAGGGGTAGCAAGGTGGGAGAGGGCCGGTCACCTAGGACATTTAACAGGACACCAAACTCTCAAAATCAGGCCATAATACCGCGCTCAAATAAAAGCCGGGCGAGAACTTCACAAACTGCCCAAGGGTAAGGACAGGAAACCTCACACGAAGCCGTTTTAAGGGCAGCATACAACGAACTTCGATCGCCGCCAGTGGAACACTGAATCATGAGGTGGGTCAAATCTGCACTAGGGGCACCGCAGATACAGGAGGGTTTAGGGACTATATGAAGTTTATACACATGAGACTGGGATGCATTATGACCTGAAAGGAGACGAAAAGAAGTGACTGCTAAACTACGGGCACTACAATGATGTTGATATCCTTGCCGAGAATATGTAGGAAATAAACGTGCATATAAAGTATTAAAAACCGAAGCATAATTTTCCCACGTCTGCTTCCAACGCCGGAAAATTTCCCCCTTTAATATGGGATATAAAACCGAAAGTGACACTATGCAAAACACTCAATTTTACAAGTTTATCCACCATCTTATTCCCCTGGATCCCTACATGCCCCGGTACCCACATGAAGAGGACAGTAACATTTAGTTTATCAAAAATAACACACTGTTTCCGCATGAGCCATACTAGCACCTCCTTATGGGAAGTAGGAGAAGACAATGCTCGAAAATAAACTACGTAAATCCGATATAATCAGAGGATTTATGACCTTGAAATCGTAAAAATAACGTAAAGCCACATACAATGCAAAATCTTCGGCATAATAAATGGAGGCGGTGGAAGGGAGCTTAAAGAGACCCGACAAAGGAATCTGCCGAACAGACAGTGCACTTTGCAGCCACTCGCCGACCCAGTGCGCGCGATAAGACGTTCGCAGCGCTTGATCCGTTCACACGGGTGTCCAAGATTACGCACAAATGTGACGTGCATGCCACATGCACGGCACAACGCTTTGCTGTGAACAGCACCGGTTATACATTTCATTCATGTGTAACGCGTCTACGACTGTGGATGCGGTAACTGAACGGGATAAATCACTGCCAACTTTGCGAACGTAAAAAATAAGAGCAGCTACGTAAAGGGTATTAAGAAATATTTAAAAAAAAAAAAGCAAAAATGTAATTTACAATAAACAAACTATGGAATTATGAAAACTATATATAGTATATTCATGGTCACCATCGACTTTTCTGAAGCACTGCTAAATTTATGCTTTCAGACTATTCCTCCGCCCCATGAAAACAAAGCTTAGCCAAGTCTAAAAGATTACACCAAAGGGCCAATGCACCGCAACCGTACGCACTCTATTTAATAATACATATCTTGCATAATAACTATTTCTTACTAAGCACTAACAANAAAAAAAAAAGCAAAAATGTAATTTACAATAAACAAACTATGGAATTATGAAAACTTTATAGGCCTATAGTATATTCATGGTCACCATCGACTTTTCTGAAGCACTGCTAAATTGATGCTTTCAGACTATTCCTCCGCCCCATGAAAACAAAGCTTAGCCAAGTCTAAAAGATTACACCAAAGGGCCAATNTATGCTTTCAGACTATTCCTCCGCCCCATGAAAACAAAGCTTAGCCAAGTCTAAAAGATTACACCAAAGGGCCAATGCACCGCAACCGTACGCACTCTATTTAATAATACATATCTTGCATAATAACTATTTCTTACTAAGCACTAACAACACACCTATTTTCTCTCTGGTTTTATTAATATCAATTTTTAATAAAATACTATAATTCACAGATAAATATTTTGTGAAAGTTCAGTTAAACCAATCAAAAAATACTGTTACGTTAACGGAAGTATAAAACGCTTGTAATACATTGCATGTTTAGGAAATAACCGAACGCGTCATAGACGGGGTGATTTTTCGAAGGTTTTATTCAAAAAGTGTGACGATACTGCGAATAGACTATAGTGTGAGAATCTGCAACTGCTGCTGATATACATAAAAAGGGGGATGTGCCTTTGTAATATCCCAAGCACAAATAATTCAATAAACGAAAGGTTGGTGGAGCCTCACATCGAAGGCGGAGCGGCAGACACGTAGAATTGCTTTTATAACCCCCGCCTCTCCGGGTCGGTGGGAAGAAGCAAAAATCACAATAAAAGACAAGAAAAAGTCATACAAAAGAAGCCATAGAAACATGCTCTAAGAGGAGAGGAAATTTTCTTGAAGCAACTATTCAAAGAAGGTGAGAAATTCTTTGTGAAAATGCTTTATGAGATTCCCTAATAATTCATAAAGTGATGAGCTGCCAGCTTAAAATATCAGGCATTTAGATGAAAACAGACATGTCCTNGATTCCCTAATAATTCATAAAGTGATGAGCTGCCAGCTTAAAATATCAGGCATTTAGATGAAAACAGACATGTCCTATATTGCCAAAGTTAGGAGGGTAATTTTTTAAATCCAGTTTCAGTGCTTAATACTGAAAACTCGATAAATTGGGACACGCTAGTTTCGTTAGAGGACTTTCTGTCTAGTTGTATTTCTAAACACTTTAGTTCAAATCCCATTTCGCGAGCAAATTGTTCAATAACGTAAGGAAAAGTGTAGGTGTGAACGTAGGATAGATATTAGTATCACACTCGCCATACGTTGTTAAGTTGTCCTGAATTGTGAGTATTATACCGAGACAGTTGAACTTCAAAATAAAAATTAATACATTTCAATAGTAAAATTCAATTGTAATTTAAATCGTTGGAGTCATGTGTTTGAATATAATGATTGAAGAATGATTGGCTTGCTTTGAAGCGTGCAATTACAAGNTTTGAATATAATGATTTAAGAATGATTGGCTTGCTTTTAATTGTACAATCACAATATGTTATGCTGAACGACTTAAAAACAAGCTAGTGTTAACGATATGTTTTTACGACTAATAATTTTTCGTTTACTCTTAACGCGTTCATTCAAGACTAAGTCATGTGATAAGCGGCAATACAGATGTGAAATAACTTGGTGGGCCCCTTCGATGTGGTTGTACACATCAACAATGGCAGGGTATTGATTTGGAAGCAGGCCTACTGTCTGAATAGTTACGCCCTGTTCTAAAAGGTTTCTTACTGGTTCGGCAGGGATTTGTAGCCGGTCATCGATCGGCAAAAGACATCACGCCACGTTGGTTCTTGACTCGTGTGGTCCGATTTCGGGCATACTGTATAACATGCAATCGCAGATTGGCCGCTGGACGCTCTTGAATTGGTTCTCGTGTCCGACTACGACGTGTCGTGTAGGTTGTGCTATCGGTTCGCCTGTCGTATGACAGTTTACGTCACGGAGTAAATAATTCAACAAGAGGCGAAATGGCATATCATTTCCTTTGATGTGGGCGTGCACATTCGCTGATTGCCGTGCAAGGCTCTGGAAACGGGCCTTCCGCCTGGCTGGCTGTAGTCTAGTCGCGGGTTTCTTCACACTTTTTCAATCAAACCTTTAAAAAATCGCCCCATGTATGCCGTGTTTGGTCGTTTCCTGAATATGTGACGTATCACAAGCGTTTTGTATTTGTGTTAACAAAAAAAATACCTTAACTTATTTTTGTTTAATTGAACTTCTGATTATATTTTATCTATAAATTATATTTATTTAATAATCAATATTATTATGAATAAAAACTGGGAGAAAATAGGCGTGTTGGTAATGCCGAATAAGAAATAGTTCCCTTGCAAAATATAATTAAATTGAGTACGCACGAATACAGTGCGCTGTCCCTTTGGCGTAATTCCGTTAGTTTGGTTTTCATGAGGCGGAGGAATATCCTGGAAGTATAACTTTAGCAGGCCTTCAGGAAAGTTGGAAGTAACCGTGAATTGATCATACGGTGGTTTGGAGTACACGCAGCAGTTTTGATTCTGTATGCTCGTCTGTTCTGTGCGCGAGGCTTGAGGTTGTGGGCGGGAAGATGAGAAGGGGGATGCAGCCACCAAGAGGCAGCGTCGTTCGTCTCGCCTGTCCTTTTGTCTCTTCCTCCACATTCATACGTCCCCTCCCATACCCGGGGTGCCAGATGCCNTCGTTCGTCTCGCCTGTCCTTTTGTCTCTTCCTCCACATTCATACGTCCCCTCCCATACCCGGGGTGCCAGATGCCGGTGGATCGAAGCGAACCGAGATTGCGCGAGACCGGCGCAAGGCGAGTCCACCGAGGGCGCCGTTCAGCGCATCCAGCAGCTGAGATGCAGCGTAAAAACACTAAGCAGTGTGGTCTGGCAGTTATCAGTAACCTAACAAAAATGAAGTATACAATAAAAACGCATTTTTAAAAGGCTCTGTTTGAAATTAAAATGAAAAAACAAAATGTTTATTCAGTTGCACTTTCAATTTCGCTATCGTTTATAGTGCACTCTATACGTGAAACAATTGAGAATTGAGCCAAATCGGTGAAAATCCAGTGACCATTGAGATACTGATAATCAGTGCCAGATAACTAATTAATATGATGGCTGAATTTCACTGATTTATTTGTGATTCTCGCTGATTGCCAGTTNATTTCACTGATTTATTTGTGATTCTCGCTGATTGCCAGTTAGCAGAAGTATATCAACTGAGTTTCAGTGAATGTTATTTCACTGATTGATATAGCTTATTCTAGTTTAGAGTGTAGTGCGTAAATATAAATAAATCACTGCTGTGTGTACTAGGTTGTTGTCAGCTTTCTGTTCACTGTCAGATCCTACTGTTTTCTGCTGAAGTTTTCAATTGTGCCAAGCCCTTAAAAGCCCGGGTCCCCCGCCATATTGATTTTTTTATTTATTTATTCGTGATTAAAATGTAGGAGGATTTAGTGAAAAATGCTACAATAGAAGTTTCGCTAATTACTTACACCATCTTTACGGACATATTATATTAATTGGAATGAATATTTTTCTTTTTAATACTGTGATAATAAATACGAAAATTGAATGCATGTATTTTTAAATAGCAACGAATGGAACTCGACCCACTCCTCTGATTTATCCACACTAATTTACGAGGGGTATTCGGAAAGTAAGGTCCGAATCGCCGTAGCTAATCGAATGTCGCGCGAACATTGTAACGCGCATGCGCACCGACTCCCGGCATGCCTTGCTCGTCAAACGACGCCGTTTGCATTGGTATTGTTGAAGTGTGCTGTTTACAGTGTCTGTTAAAAATGTTTAAAACAATTGATCAGCCCGCCGACTGTGAAGTACGGTCAGCGATTGTGTTTTTGACAGCAAGGAACGTTTCAGCAGCGGAAGTTCATCGACAGATAAGTCAAGTGTATGGCCCCCAATGCGATGAGTGACAGCAAAGTGGGTAAGTGGGTTAGAGATTTCAAGGACAGGCGGGAAAATGTCCATGATGAACTGCGATCACGCCGACCGTCAGTGATCACAGAAGATTTGGTCAAAGCCGTGTNAGGCGGGAAAATGTCCATGATGAACTGCGATCACGCCGACCGTCAGTGATCACAGAAGATTTGGTCAAAGCCGTGTGGACGAAAATATTCGTGAAGACAGGCGATTCACAATTTCAACTTTAGCGTTGGAATTTCCGAATGTGGGGTGAAAGAAGCAGTTACAGACTGGTTATCCTCACAGGCGGCAGACGTCTATGACTTAGGCATACAAAAGCTTGTAGAACGTTATGACAAATATTTAAACAAATATGGAAACTATGTAGAAAAATAGAGAAACTTGTAAGGAATTAAATAAAACAATTTTTTTTTTTAAATCTGTGATGGTTTATGTTTGATAAGAAATCGGACCTTACTTTCAGCTGAGTGGCGCACATGGTCAGGAAGGGTTTTATCTCCGCGTGGTTGACGAATTACTCTGATTTTCTGCCGTGGATGCGGGGCGTTGTAATTGGATTCCTTTGGGCCGGACCAGCTCCCGCTGACGTCACGATACTGCGACTCGCCGGCGGCCAATTACTGCTGCGGCGGCCCGCTGATTACTGCAATCAGACGCGGCGAGGGGGAAACAACCGTCACAAACGCAATTGTATTTCTGGTCGCTGATTGTTGATTACTTTCTTTTTTTACCACCTGCGCGCTCTCGACGAGAAACATTTTTGTGGAAAGCGGAAACAGTTTAAAGTGCTGGGCATCGCTCGCTTTTTAAACAAGCATTTGGAAAAAAAAAAAATCCGACATATGACTGCGTATATCACAACAAAATTTAACGTAGCACGTGGAAAACCTTTAATTCCAACGCACCGTTACATGCAGCCGCTCCGCGTACTTTCCCCTGCCCCCTTCCCTCCTGGGTGTGCGAAGTACAGTGCTCCAAGAGCATCGCCGGTAATTGGAGAAGAGAAAGCAGGGTTGCAGACGGGTCGTCGCGATATAATGACGCGTTCCGCGATAAGGCTGTCGGAACTGGTGCAGTTCCCGACCCTGGAAGAATGAATGCCTTCGGTAGTCGTTGCGCGAATGTTCTGGCCGCCGCCTCCTTTCCCTCTCAGTCTTGCTTCTTGGGGCGAAGAACCTTATCTGCTAGATCAGCCCAGCTATTTAAGCTGCGGTGTGCCTCTGAGTCCGAAGTCTGTTGTCTTGTACGGTTTACCCCGTTCAGTTCACATTTTAATACCCGAGTACAAGTGTTCCAATGACATAATTTTTTGGTGCGTGCTATACTTGTGTTCAGCGCTTCTCTCGCAACCAGTGACAAACGTGCGGCGTGCTCGACGATATTGGCATTCAACATTAACGGCAAAGAGGTGCGGACAATTCTACTAATCAGATTAGCAACAAGGAAGAATGGGCAACTGGTACCTTGTTGTGTACAGGACCATTCGTAAATATAATAAATATCACGTTTTCACGATAGCGGGTAGGGTGACTGAACGTGCTGTATGCCATGTGCGTGAGACCATTTTAACGAACGAGCGACGACGCAATGACCAGCGAGTGAAGTCTGCGAGCATCGGGAGAGTAGAAAGTGAGCCTGGCCGACTGCACTGTGGGAAGGTANTAGGGTGACTGAACGTGCTGTATGCCATGTGCGTGAGACCATTTTAACGAACGAGCGACGACGCAATGACCAGCGAGTGAAGTCTGCGAGCATCGGGAGAGTAGAAAGTGAGCCTGGCCGACTGCACTGTGGGAAGGTAGGTCTCGATGTATGAGTTGTCACACATTCGGAATGATTTTAATGTATGGGCAATGGGAATTGTTATTTTATACGTGTAAATAATAAGAGACGATTAAGATAGTGTAGCTAGTATAAACACAGTCATGAGGACTTCAATTAGAACTGAGATTGTCATCAAATACTGCGCTCACTGATACGATAACCAGTTATAAAGTAGTTATAGGCATAACGATGTATTTTTATATCATTGAAAATAAATTAAGAAATTAAATTTTTGTCATTATATTTTTATTAAGACCCTCGTCCTTCACGAACTCGGAGTCGGCCCTGGCGACTTGTAGAAGAACTGTTTAAACATTTTTAGATCCTTACTACCTAAAGGGCTTCGCCTAACTAGGCCGCCAAACGGTGGACAGAGTTTCGGGAAAAATTTATTATTCAAAAATGTTCCAAGTGCTGATTATTTACTGTGTAAAGTACTGTCTATAAGTTGTTTTATGTGCAACATGTCCACGATCGTGCAAACTGTAATCTAGCGGTTCGAACCTGTGGCTGCACCTNTATAAGTTGTTTTATGTGCAACATGTCCACGATCGTGCAAACTGTAATCTAGCGGTTCGAACCTGTGGCTGCACCTAAACTCGATTTCTTTTTATTGTACACGCATTAGGTTTTTGGCTAACAGTAACGTACCTATGTGTTTAACAAAGCCACTGTGCCACGTAGCTGACGCGTGATCAATGGTATTGTTTATTTTATGCGTGGCTCTGGAAAATATAACGAAAAATGAAACTAATCAGGGCTTTCAAGTATAAAAAATTGACCATGGAACTACTAATAAAAAGTTCTTCCTTGAAATCAATAGATATATGTTCATTCATCATAGCATATTTCGATGTGCGTGTTCGGAGTATTAACCCTTCGATTGAGTTTTCCTTTTGTGTTTAGTAAATTTTGTACTGCTGTGACGTTCGACTTTGTAAAACAGTGCTTCGTGATACGAATATTTAAAAGGTCAGTGAATTGCAGTTGAGAGTAAAAATAATTCCTTGCACAAATAAAATAGAAATGTTACAGTGTACGTGCTAACGCAAAAATGCATATGAAATTCAGGATTAATTTGCGATCCAAACAACAAACGATTGAAGCAGCTCTCGTTCCTTGTATACCCCTTTAGTAATATTTTGCTTGCAACAACTTTTCCTCCAGTGATTACAATATTGGCATTTGGCATTAGTCATAGAAATACATGTTTTGATTAGAAGCCACGCATTTCTGTTATAATTCGATCTGATCCAACTGGCCAAAGTTGCTATATTCTCATATATTCCTGGGTCTTGTTAGGCTTTGTATCACCGGTCCAGCCACCTCAGTCCGCACAGCAAAGACCAACAGTACTGTCTGGTCCATACATAGACGTTTCTTTTATCGATGACCCTGTTGTTGAAAATATCAACAACCACCTCGCTTGTCCCTTCGCTGTTTTCCATAGAAATAACCCGACAGCAACGACACTCCAAAGGCGTCACCAGACATCTTGTTTGTAAGAGAAGGCGTGGGGGAGCACTTCGANAACCCGACAGCAACGACACTCCAAAGGCGTCACCAGACATCTTGTTTGTAAGAGAAGGCGTGGGGGAGCACTTCGAAGAAACAGACCATACTTTATCTTCTGCTGAGAAGCGCCCGCTGAGACCGATTGTTTCGCCCGCAGGGAATGTCTGTCTGACCTCTTCCCGGAGATATTTATTAGGTTTGCCAACTTTCTCGAGAGGGAAACTAATTTATCTTCCCGCGCATCTTTTTATCTGTCGAAGACGTCCTGAACCATTCTAAATCTAACCGTTGACTTGATTAATAGAGCCATATATCAGTCGAAAGCGATATTAGTCCCGCCAAAGTTCTCTAGCATGCATTCTAAATTACGTGTATTGTCTATCCCTGGTTACTTCCAACTTTTCTGAAGCCCTGCTAAAGTTTTGCTACTCTCAGGATGTTACTCCGTCTCATGCAAACAAAGCTTAACTAAGTCTAGCGAATTACGCCAAAGGGACAACGCACCGCATTCGTGCGCAGTCAGTTTAACAATGTTTTGCAGAAGAACTATTTCTTACAGTGTATTACTTACACTCTTATTTACTCTCTGTTCAAAATTATATTAATTATAAATTAAATATTATAATTTGTAAATAAAATGTAAGTTAAATTTCAATTTAACGAGAAATATGATACTCTTAAGTGTAAAACGCATTTGATACATGACACATTTAGGAAACAAGCAATCACATCGCACACTAGAGAATTTTTTAAAAGTTTGATAGAAAAAAGTTATAAGATATCGGGAATAGACTACAGTATAGCTTACTTAGTATCTGAAAGTTCAGCCAAAGTAGAAATATTAAGAGCACTTTAAACGCGAATAAGTGATAACAGTCAGTGAAATACTAGTAACTGAATGTCAGTTAAGAAGTGGTTAAGTACAGGCGAATAAGTCGAATTAACTACAAAACAATATCTTAGAGTGGTATCTATACACGATTAGACTAAAATAAGTGCTTTTTTACGTAGGCACTAGTGCTTCAGATGAAATCTTCCATATTTTGTACACATATACCATGTTATGTTACATAAAAAGTACTTGTCATCAATATTAAAAACATGAAATTAATTCATAATTTGCTAGAAGATTTTTTCAGGTGGTAAGTATATCACTGTTAGGAAAGGTGGCCGTAAAATTACGGAAAGTACCGGTTACTAATTATCCCAACATCTTCATGAAATTACGGACTCTTCGTTATTCTCAATAGCGTTGTCTCCGTAAATTTCACATAAATCTCCGTGAATTCACGAAACGTGTTCATAAACTTGCAAGTTTTTTTTTAATATGCTCTTTATAAAAAGGGGTAACAAAAAAAAGTTTTACTTTCGTTATTTGGGTGTTTCACTGTGTACAAAAATAGCTGTAAAGAAATTTTTTAAAAATCTGTCCGGTAGTGGAATTTGAACCCGGGAACAAAATTGACAGTCTAACACTTTATCCACTCACCTGCCAAGCTCTAACAGGAATCTGTATTGTAAATAGGGAACACGTGCAGAATGATGTAAACACACCTTTCAATCATGTTAGAGTGCGTGCGAGTTTGTTATTTTATTTCAACTTTACAAGCAGGGATAACGAAAAGAGTTTTTTTCCCCTTAGTGTATTTCACTGTGTATAACAGAGAAATTTAAAAAAAGTTTAAATTTTTGGCCCTGTAGTGGGATTGTAACACGAATCAACAAATTAATACTTAATAACTGGAACCACCCACATAGTACAGAATATCCACTGCATATCTTAATTACATCCATGATACCTTAAAGTCATCTAAGTCCTGAAGTGAATCTCTTCAGGATATCCGTTTGATATCTAGTAGTAGATATCAGTTCGTACCACTTCCTGGATATCTATTATATGTTACAAAACCTCCAACGGCTATTACTTATGGTAAGTGTCCAACTCTAAAGATCTCTATAGGATATCCACAATATCTATACGCTTGTGTGGATATTGGGCGGACATTTGGATATCTTTTGGCAGTCTTTTGGATGTAACTTTGCTATTCCTGGATGTCCCTGGATATCCATAACGTCCGTGGGGACAAACATTAGATATTCTTAGGATGTGCCTATATCTCCGTTTAAGTTTCCGTAAATCTACAGAAATTTTTAACAGTGTAGAAACTCCGTTAAAACATGCACATAACTACTTGTAAGAAGGTAGATCGTTCTACTTATTACTCTAGTCCAAATTATGGTGTGTAATCTAGCTTAAGTGTTACTTGTTTACAACTAACGAGCAACATGTGTTTCGTCACATTGAAAGTATTTCATGCTTCGGAAATAAAAGTATATTATGTACACTTAAACTGGATTGCAATATTTAAAAATTAATTTTACATCGAAATGAAAGAGTTCATATGTATCATAATTAATTTATAGTCGTATCAGTTTTCAATATTATCGCTGTTTACAATAATCCATCATTTTATAACATTACAAATCTAGTTTCCATAGCTTGTAGATCAGCGATATAAAGCCACCATAATTACAGCAAACAACCATTTATTCCCATTGGAGTTATTTTCACTGGGTTTTTTTTTTCCCAGGATTTAGAGTATAGTAAAACCCTGTGTATACCCCTTCCTCCCTTCACCACTTATTCAGTTTTGAACTGCAATGGTAGGGCTACGGTGGTGATACCCAGTTTTCGCGAAAAGTGTTTCTGTATGTTCGTATTTCAAAACCCCAAGTTCAGATCAATTTTCGCGATTGCATGATTTCAATTTCTTCGGGTATTAGGTGCCTGCTCACGAATCACATATCTACGTTCAATACTTGAGTATCCTAATTCTGATTGGCCCTCTCAACAACAAACATGTCTGCTCACAAAGAAACGCCCCCAATAACCAAAAGGAAAACTGTAGCTGTGCACGAAAGGTATTTAAGTTTAGACTCCTAAGGGGAAATCTTTCCGCTCAAAACACGTGTTCTTTTTTATCATTTTAAACATTACCATTTCGTTTTATAAGGCGGCATCAAGCTAGACTCGACAATCCTCTACACATTCGAGCAGAGATCGTTCGTTCATTGAATGCCGCCAGAGGTACTAGGACTCACTCTCCTGTTTCACTTGATCACGCGGAAAGTAGTCACCAGAGTGATGAGTGTTTACTACTGGTTCATACTTCTGCAGAGCGTGTCGGATTGACGGAGGTCCAATAAAGCGGATGCCGTCTATCTCGGTATGGGCTCTTCACGGTAAAGTGAGCACTGTTGAGGCCCTAGTTACTTTTTCCCTTCCGCAATGATTTTAATCTTTTTAAGCCACCTTTTAAAGTAAATATTGTCATGTAATTAATGAACGCAATGTGTATAATCTGCCTCGCTCGGAAGTTAACATCTAGGGCTAACATAAAATACATGTATTGACTCTCATTCCAAATGAGAGGGCTTTCAAAAGTGCTCACTTTACCTCTGAATAGCCTATACCCAATTGTAACACGAAATCATAAGGTATTTGTGCATTACGCATTTGGAATGTAACGCTTGACTTAAGAACGTTATGCCGGAATGCTAACCGCAACACAACACGATAAGTGCATTACCGGTACCGTTATGACTTTATCACAGAGTAAGTAATTAAAAGGATGCGAAATGTAACGATTCCTTTGATCTAGGCTCACTCGGCAGTCTGTTGCCTATGCAAAGCTCTATAACGAGCCTCGTGTGCAAAAGATTTTCTACTGGTTGGGCTGCCGTCTGTCGAGTTCGTTTCCACGCTCTGATTGGCGAACGAAGTTCCTCCATTTTGCTGGAGCGTGCAGCTGGAGTTCGCGATACACCTCGCTGTGTCGTTTCAGTCTTCTATTCTGTGGCTATATATTTCTCTAGTCGTAATTGTAACTGTAATATACGCTCTGTGCATATTCACTACTGCACAGCGCTGGGTGATGTAGATTTTGGAGCACCAATCTTCAATTCTAGAAGTCATGAGCTCTAACCCCAGACAATAGAGCATCAGACACAAGTAGTATTTCATTATTATACAAATACGTCCCCTTGATAACCATTTTGCTATTGAGTGAAGGACGCCAGTAAAACTAAACGTCTATTTTTTTTTCATTTCGAAAGGGAAAAAAATTCTTAGCCCATGTAGGTTACTACTATTTTTGCTTATTATTCTATGCCTCGTACTTTTCTTCTGTAGTGATATTAATAATAATAAAAGTTAAGACACTTTTTAAGACCAACTTAACCAATATTACTACTTGCTCCCTTTCACCACACTACATTGCCCAATCAAGTAATAATCAATGCACGACTTATATCTGGAAAAAATGTAAGAACATTTTCTCGAGTAAATATGTAATGTTTAATGCTGTGTGTTGGTTTAATTCTAGTTTAAAAATAAAGCAGTTAGTTGCGACACTTTTCAAATTAGTTCTTATTAGTTTTCACTGAGAGTTTAGTCTATTCGCAGTATCTTCACACTTTTTGAATAAAACCTTTGATATTTCACACCATGTATGACGTGTTTGGCTGTTTTATAAATATGTAATGTGTTACAGGAATTTTATTCAACTATCAACATAAAAGTATATTATTTTGTTTTGTTATATTGATTTTTATTTACCATTTATCTATAAATCATAGTATGTTATTTATGATTAATATGAGAAAAACGGAGATAATGTAGGTGTGTTGGTAATGAGAAGTAACAAAAAATTCAAATGTAAAATATTATTAAACTGAGAGCGCACAAATACGGCGCGTTTTCCCTTTGGTATAATTTCCTGGATTTTGTTAAGTTTTATTTGCTTGATGCGGATGGATAGCCAGAAAGTATAATTTTAGCAGGGCTTCAGAAAAGTTCACAGTAACCGTGAATGGACTATATACACATTTGACATGGCTTTGCTTTTTTTCAGGTGAATCACAGACGTTTAGAATTATAATTGAGACGTTTTGGTTGGCGCTTGAAAACGAGTTCTTAAGCACCGGTGAGGATGAAGGGAGATGAATGTGGAACAGCGGCGAAATGCAAATACGAAGGAAACGGAAGTGCACCGATAAAACCCACCGGCCAACAGCAACGTCCGCCACGTTTCCCTCTTGAGAAAATCAAAGTTACACAGCCGAAAATCGAATCCGTTCGACTTTGCGGTAGTCTAGCCCCCGTTTACAATTATTGAAGCAGAATTTTGACTATCCGATTCAAAGAGACTATGTTTTATTTACTAACTTAATATCAATCTCGAAGACTGCGGGGTCATAACAGATTGAAAAGGTTCCGTACCGCAGACATCAAGGAACCATCGTAGCATTCACTGGAGTGATTCCGGGAGACCTAAATCGGATGACCGGGAAGAGAATCGAACTCGGGTCCTTCCGAATGCGAATTCGAAGTGTTACCACTGCGTCACATCGCTCGGTAATTTCGTCACACACAGGCAACAGTCGAGAACATAAGATAATTTGACAACGATGTTATTGTCTTGAAGTCCAACAACCAGCCAATTTTCTGTGGTAAATTGTATTCACAAATTCTTGTTTGTATAACGCCACAAAAGAAATGCATGTCAGCGGTTACAAAATATGTATTTTCATGTGCAAAAAAAATCCATTATTTTCGTTAAAAAAAAACTAACATTGGGTGACGAGCGTATTTAAACACTCCAGCCACCTGCGTACACACTCCGTACAGCAGTACAATAAGGATAGATGCACAAGCAAAAAAATTACGTGAAAAAATATATTTATTAGGCTCACACACCTTAACATGCATACACACTATATATATGTATGTATATATATATATATATATATACATATATATGCGATGGATCTATAGGGACGCGTGTTAGTGTTGCACTTACCTCAGCCTTGCTTTCGTGTCTGAGAACAGCACAGAATAATTATTACAAACACTGGAACGAAACATTTGTGTGTATCGTTAAATACAGTCGCACGCTACAGAGAAAAAAATAATAAGTCAGAGAGTTGAAAGATTCTGTGCGTACCATAATACTCTAAACGACTTTCGTGCATGTAGAACATGGAAGAATATTACATATATACAGGATGAGTCGTTATTGATGTTAACCCGACGTGAGAGAAATCCTAGGGGCAGATAAATAGGAAAACAAATATACGAGCTAGGGTCTACGGTGTTTTCGGAAGGTTGTAGATGCCTCCGAAAGTGGCGAATAGAAATGTGATGTGCAACAATAAATGGGAAGTTACTAGTGATTAACATTGCATGTTGCTGGCCAGCAACATGCAAGATCTAAGTTCGCCAAATCAATGCCTTGAGACTGACATACCAGACAACAGTCGAAGTCAGTAAGCAGTCTTCCGCATCGAGGCAAATCTAAACAAATGCTAGTTTAGTGCCTAGAGCCTCGTGCAGAGAATGAGCGTCCGAGTACGCCGTTCCGTGTCTGGGAACTCGCCTGCTCTGGCCAGCAAGCAGGCAGGGAAGCGCCTCGGAGGACACTAGACCGCCCTTCCACCCCCGCCCTCACTGCATCTCCTGGAACTGTGGCGTCCTCCTCAAAAGGCGAGGAAGGGTTGCGCAAAGTTGCGCCGGCAACTACACCCGCCAAGTTTGTTCGACTCTCGGCCGACTCCGGTCTGGGAAGGGAACGAGGCGAGGCAGGAAACGGCGGCAGGCGCGAACACCGCCCTACGAGGACTGCTCCGGCACTAGGGTGGATAGCTGTGGCCTTATTGACTGATTAGATTTTGTCTGTAGCACGTAAAGATTTGTGTAACTGATCGAAACGGACATTAGACAAAAATAAGTAACGAAACCCCTTAAATGTTGTTGTATTTATGTCCATAAATTCACACCCATTGCCGTGATTGAAAATGTAGACTAAAATAATTTTGATGGCAGCTTCAAAAAGCTTCAAAATATATCGTGAAAAGTGACCCACAGATTTGGGTGTGGTGGATACAATAGTGATTACTAAACTGCTTCATAGAGACTGTAAAGGTGTTTATTTTGTAACAATAACCGAACAGCTTAGTGGACTCTACAAAAAAAATTTCAATTTTATAACAAAGTATTACTTTGATGAATCCCTGCATTATTTTGACGTGAATTTGTCTTTAAATTCGGACCGACGCGACACATGGAGTACCAAGACGGAAACGGTGATGTAACGTCTGCAGCGTGGACCATTCCGACACTTTTAAGTTCGTGACTAATAACACGATTGAAATATGTAATCCCGTTCAATCGGTTGTACGACTGCAATGCGAGCATGACGTCGAGTTAGGTGCGTATGTGAACCCGAGGCAACTAGCGACAATTTTGGACATGGGCGAAAATTTCCGAGCAATCTATCTCGCGACTCCGATGCGCTAGCGCGCTGATTTTGGCACCAAACGAAAGAACTCGTATATACATGTTTATCTAAGCCATTAAAGCTAATAATACGTTTCGTTGCTTTCATTTCACTCCCATATCCCAGAGAAAAGATTACCCACAGTCGTGTTCCCGACACAGCCATATCAGGAATTTTGTGTGAAGTCGGGGTAGCCAGCCCCACGCAGTACAGAACAGTTCTTGATATTGTTAGTGATGGGT
>NQII01000834.1:607833-653550 GCA_002778355.1 Clitarchus hookeri | reverse complement strand
GTTCTGGGCGATGTACAGTGTGTGTGTGTGTGTCTCCTCCCGCCTCCCTGCAAGCACGCTGTCTTCGAATGCTTCACGATCTCCATCGAACTGGTATGCGAATCCGTTATTCGCTAATATTTATAATTTTCTGAGAGTTATGTTTTGTTNACTGTAGGGGAATAGATCGCCTAACATAACCTCAGCATGTTAACCTGAAGAACAACAGAGTGTACACTGTAGGGGAATAGATCGCCTAACATAACCTCAGCATGTTAACCTGAAGAACAACAGAGTGTACACTGTAGGGGAATAGATCGCCTAACATAACCTCAGCATGTTAACCTGAAGAACAACAGAGTGTACACTGTAGGGGAATAGATCGCCTAACATAACCTCAGCATGTTAACCTGAAGAACAACAGAGTGTACACTGTAGGGGAATAGATCGCCTAACATAACCTCAGCATGTTAACCTGAAGAACAACAGAGTGTACACTGTAGGGGAATAGATCGCCTAACATAACCTCAGCATGTTAACCTGAAGAACAACAGAGTGTACACTGTAGGGGAATAGATCGCCTAACATAACCTCAGCATGTTAACCTGAAGAACAACAGAGTGTACACTGTAGGGGAATAGATCGCCTAACATAACCTCAGCATGTTAACCTGAAGAACAACAGAGTGTACACTGTAGGGGAATAGATCGCCTAACATAACCTCAGCATGTTAACCTGAAGAACAACAGAGTGTACACTGTAGGGGAATAGATCGCCTAACATAACCTCAGCATGTTAACCTGAAGAACAACAGAGTGTACACTGTAGGGGAATAGATCGCCTAACATAACCTCAGCATGTTAACCTGAAGAACAACAGAGTGTACACTGTAGGGGAATAGATCGCCTAACATAACCTCAGCATGTTAACCTGAAGAACAACAGAGTGTACACTGTAGGGGAATAGATCGCCTAACATAACCTCAGCATGTTAACCTGAAGAACAACAGAGTGTACACTGTAGGGGAATAGATCGCCTAACATAACCTCAGCATGTTAACCTGAAGAACAACAGAGTGTACACTGTAGGGGAATAGATCGCCTAACATAACCTCAGCATGTTAACCTGAAGAACAACAGAGTGTACACTGTAGGGGAATAGATCGCCTAACATAACCTCAGCATGTTAACCTGAAGAACAACAGAGTGTACACTGTAGGGGAATAGATCGCCTAACATAACCTCAGCATGTTAACCTGAAGAACAACAGAGTGTACACTGTAGGGGAATAGATCGCCTAACATAACCTCAGCATGTTAACCTGAAGAACAACAGAGTGTACACTGTAGGGGAATAGATCGCCTAACATAACCTCAGCATGTTAACCTGAAGAACAACAGAGTGTACACTGTAGGGGAATAGATCGCCTAACATAACCTCAGCATGTTAACCTGAAGAACAACAGAGTGTACACTGTAGGGGAATAGATCGCCTAACATAACCTCAGCATGTTAACCTGAAGAACAACAGAGTGTACACTGTAGGGGAATAGATCGCCTAACATAACCTCAGCATGTTAACCTGAAGAACAACAGAGTGTACACTGTAGGGGAATAGATCGCCTAACATAACCTCAGCATGTTAACCTGAAGAACAACAGAGTGTACACTGTAGGGGAATAGATCGCCTAACATAACCTCAGCATGTTAACCTGAAGAACAACAGAGTGTACACTGTAGGGGAATAGATCGCCTAACATAACCTCAGCATGTTAACCTGAAGAACAACAGAGTGTACACTGTAGGGGAATAGATCGCCTAACATAACCTCAGCATGTTAACCTGAAGAACAACAGAGTGTACACTGTAGGGGAATAGATCGCCTAACATAACCTCAGCATGTTAACCTGAAGAACAACAGAGTGTACACTGTAGGGGAATAGATCGCCTAACATAACCTCAGCATGTTAACCTGAAGAACAACAGAGTGTACACTGTAGGGGAATAGATCGCCTAACATAACCTCAGCATGTTAACCTGAAGAACAACAGAGTGTACACTGTAGGGNCCTTACCAAGCTTCTCAAGGTCAACTCCCAACTCCCCGCGAGCACGCTGTCTTCGAAGCCTCCATTTCACACTACTAACATTGTGTCCATAATGTGGTTTACGGCCTGGTGTTTGGCTACATCAACTCCCAGGCCAGCTACTGGGCTGCTGATTATACCAGTATTCCCCTCGATACACAACTGCATTATGGGAAAGATCGGGGTCTGCTTCTAGAATTGTTGGCCCCGTTTCCTTAATCTAAACTGAGAAAACTCAAGTCTGTAGGCGCATCTTCCATGAATTCGTTGATCAACTCGACGACATCGAGTTGGCGAAATGCTGCTTTCAAAAAGATGGTGCAACATGTTATATGTCTGATTATGGGCCCAGTAACCCGCTTTTTCGGTAAGCGCGCAATGTCGAAAGAACCTGTGCCCCCCACTGTAGGGGAATAGATCGCCTAACATAACCTCAGCATGTTAACCTGAAGAACAACAGAGTGTACACTGTAGGGAAATAGATCGCGTACGCTTGCTCAACTCCGAGAGAACTTCAGGAATGAAATCACAAACATTCAAGAGGCAAGATTACCGAGCACGTCACATGACATCGTGCGACAGGTATTATTGTGTTTAGATGCAGGTGGAAGACATTTCCAACATTTACTGCGACATAAATTATTCTTCCTCAGATACCGTTCAGTTCAGAAGTGTTTGCACCTGTTTGTTGTTTTTTTTCTTTCAGTAGTTAACAATGATTCAAATCATAAAGGTTTATATGGAACGTCTTGTGAGAGCTCTAAAATCTTACAATAAAAAAACTGACATAATTAACAATACAACATATTGTAAATGTATAATGGCCGCAAAAAATAGTTTTCGGTTATGTACTATAATTGTGTACGAAATACTTTAATTTTTACAGGCGTGCGCTGCTTTTTTAAGTTGCAAGGTTCACATCCCTGCAACAGAACGTTTCCGACTGTTCTGAGCTGCCAGTGGCGTTTGAGCGTTAACGTTTCCTTGGCAAACTCTCTCAGTTCCGCCACCCTGCGAGTATCAGCGACCAGGGGCGAATAATATTCACAAAAAAAACAATAACAACAGCAACAAAAGAGAGAGCGCGCAGAAATGATGGCTTGTCACGTTGGCGATCTTGACATCGCGCTATCTATCTTCCATATTGTTTCAAAATATTTTTGTCACATGCGGACCCCCGGAGGACGACACTTTTTTTACGTGTGTCGTTTTGTTTGCAAAAAAGAAAATACACCGAGATACGGTCGTTTCCATTGTCGGCCAGTTATGGCGGAAGTAAGCGGAGTGTGCGTGTTTTTATTTTGTTTGTTTGTTCGGCAGAGGCGGCTCCTAGGCTCAGTATTGTTGCGAACGTTTNTTTTTTTTTTTTTTTTTTTTTTTTTTAGTCGTCGGTGACGACACAGCCCCGAAATACGGTTTCGAAAACAATAAGTGTTGTGGGAGGGTGTGTGTGCTGCGAGAGTGTGTGTGTGTGTGCGTGTGTGCCCATGAATTCCCACCGCCCTCTACACTCCCCACACCCGTGTGGCACTCTTCTTCCCTGCTGTCGGACGCCGTGAGTGATGTATCGATTGAGGATCGATAGTCAAGCGAGAGGTCGTTTGGAGCGAAAGGACACGTTGTGCTCCCGGGGTAGAAGAGGGGAGGGGAGGAGTCTGGCCAGGCACAATGAAACGTTGATTCGCGCGGAAATAGCTAACTACGGTGGATGGACTCGCTCCCTTGCGCGACCATCGCCCCTCACCGTTGCCAACTTAGTGATTTTCTCACCAGGTCTGGTGATTTCAGAAGAGGTCTGCCTGCTGGCCAAATTTCACATTCACGAGATAAAATGTTGGTGGCAGTTCTGTTGATTTAAAAAAAGACTGAAGATTTTTTTTTTCTTTTTTAGATTTTTAAACTTTTGTTTCAGCAGTACCGTTCTCTTCCACAGGAATGTATATCGTACCACTGGAGAAAGCACGCAGGGATAACTTGAGATGCATATTACATTTTTATTGAACTTGAACGTGGTTACCTCATGATAGGTAATCATGTGGGATGTCTCGTCTGGGAATAGTGATACTGGTTGGCTCCCTACTAAGCGATGTCTCGGGGACCGCTAAAGTGGAAACGTATTTGAAGTATGCATTGAGAGTTGTGCCGTTGTACGTGTGTTTAGCGAATACGTTATGTAAGTATTTTATATGGTATTTTTTCTTTTAATTATATATAGTTTTAATTTCTTACTGTGGTAGTTGTATATATGGCTGTAAAGCAACTGCAACGAGCAATAATGTATAATGGAGTGGAGTGGAAAGATTTGGGCCGCTCTTAACATCGAGGTCTTGAGAGCCGATGAGGGTGAAGTGAGGTGAGTGTGGAGCAGCGTCGGAATGCAAAGGACGGGGGAAACGGAAGATCCCCGAGAAAACCCGCTGACCAGCGGCATCGTCCGGCACGATTCCCACATGCGGCAATCCGGGAGTGACCCCGCCGGGAATGGAACCTAGTTGGGGGGGCGAGTAGTCTGACCACTACACCACCGCGGCCCCAATCTCTAAATAGTATAAAACAAAGTCGCTTATTCCCGTCTGTCTGTGTATTCGCTTAGTACGTCTAAACTACTTGATGGATTTTAATGCAGTTTTTAACATCGTTTAGAGAATTTCTTGAGGAAGGTTTCTGTGTATAATACATTTATATTTAACGTAAGGATAGTAGAGAAATGTCGAACCGTTTGTAATCAAATCGTAAAAAAAAAAAAAACAGCCTTTAAGGCGCTTATATGGCTTGCGCTGACTGAGCCATAAGAGATACGTCAAATTAATGTACTACAGAATTGTAGCTCTCAAGGTCTACAGAAAAGTCCGCGATATCATATGTTTATCTTTTAAGGATAACCCAAAACATCGCTGTAGAAACTAAATTGTTACCGGGCGAAGCCGGGCCTGTTCGGTAGTTATATATAATAACTTATCAAGCTGCTTAATTAAATATTTTATAGGTATATATTTTATCTAATTTCAATTTGAAATAACACTAAGATGATAATGTGGTGACTTTTGTATGTCGGTATAGGGAGTTACTGTCGGGGATGTTGGCGACAATGACCACTCCGGCTGCGTGAATGTACAACGGCCGACTTGCAATTCTCATCTTGTGATAGATAGCGCTGCCGACTAACCCCCTCGCACCGTACAAGGGCTTGTCTCTCCTGCGAAGCTATGATGAACTGTGCAATGCAACCCCCATCCCCTCCCCCAACCGTCCAGAAATAAAAATTATAGCGACACCATTCTTCCCCCCAACCCCCACCCACTACAGCAGCCACTATTCGTCTTTTATTGTTTCTTGCTGAACAACGGAACGGACGATAAGAGAAGGTTGGTGAAAAATTGCTGTATTTTTTTTTTATTGTTTTCCTATTGTTTTCCCCCCACGATTCTTTTTTTTTTTTTTTTTCCACTCTCTTTTGCTCTTTTCGGCATTGCGATGACGGCAAGTCTGAATATGTTTTTTTGTTAAAATACTTGGAGGCCTCTTCATTGTATCAGTTCCATTGATTAACAAGTAACCAGATAAAATTAACTGCCCTGGGAGTTTCCGAACAAATGCCTTCACTGAAATAGAACGAGCGTGCACGCTTTAAAAGTGGCGCATGGTTCAACTGAATTATCTTGACGGCATTTATAAAAAAAAAAAAAATGTCAGTGTTAATATTACTTACAATGGAAAATACTTAACAGTTATATTATAATTCTGAAATGTGTAGTATAAAAACACAGTACTTACAAATACTCCCCCCCCCCTCCCGCATAACCCTTTTTTTTTTGCAACCCATACTCCCAAAAAATAGTGATTGCCCCGTTTATTTGTCCCCTACAGAAAATAATTTTGAAACATGTCACATGATGAGTGGTCATTCAGGCTTAGCAACTCTAAGGAGGGGTGTGTATGGAACAAATCCCATCTGCCTAAGTGCAGAGAAGACCGCCAGAACGACAGATGTGCAACCAAACGTACTGTAGACGTTCTGATCTCGTAGATACTTTGCCGCATTGGCAAACACGCTCGTCCTCTTCGCAACGCACCCTAAACATGGAGGCATCGTATGTGGTATTAATAACGGGTTATTCAGCTAAGATGCCCACCACAAATATCCTCCGGGCCGCTGGAGGTATCGAAAATTTGATTTAGAATTCCTAAATTGCACTACGGGGCTCACAAGACTAAACATGTATATGTATATCCGAGATGTAATAACTGCGATAACGATATCAACTTCGGTTTTTTTAAATGGAAATATATTAATTTCTCCCAATAGCATAGCTTGTTATTAAGCGACTAGTTCAGTAACGTGATTTGTGAGATATAAGGGAGTGTTCTAAGGTGTGTGCATTTGACTGTTGCTGTGGCGGGGTAGGTTGCATCGTCCGCTGGGAGATGTTGCATTGGTGTGAATGAGAAACAGACACGATTGCTCGGTGCATTAATTGTAATCAAGCTATGATCATCACATAAAACTCACGGTTTATTTGTCTGTAATATCAACGACAACATCGACTAACAACCTGCCGCATGCCTTCGACACCTGTGTTATTGTGTCGCTAGCACGTGCGATACCTGTATAGGAACACTCCGTTGGACATCCCTGCGTATGACATAGCTACAGTCAAATGTATATACCTATGAACACTCCCTTACATCTCAGGAAGTAGCCACATAATCCTGTACAGTGAGTCGATTTTACAACGACATTGCGGAAAGCAGGGCAACGACAGTGCAACAGTGTTTCAGAAACAAATGTATAAATAAGTTAAAGTTGAGTTGAGAGAATTGTGCGGCTCTTGACAACGAGGTCTTGAGAGCCGACGAGGGTGAAATAAGGTGAGAATGGAGCAGCGCCAGAATGCAAGGGAGGGGAAACGGCAGATACCCGAGAAAACCCGCCAACCAGCGGCATCATCCGGCACTATTCCCACTTGCAAAAATCAGGAGATGGCCCGGCCGGGGATTGAACCTGGTTCGTCTTGGTGGAAGGCGAGCATTCTAACCACTCAACCAACGTGGCGCCAATAACTGAAAGGTCCAGGTAAAAAAATTGGGGTGTTTCCTTATGCAAAAAAAAAATATTTATACATGTTACGTCAAGAAAGGTCCACTCCTCTGAACACAAATATTTCCAAATAACTATAAATTAAATCTGACCAGGCCAGACGCCTGCTTTCAAACACGGGAGAATGTAAAATGCATCTGCATCAGAATGGAGGTTGTATGAAGATTTTGAAGCTGTTTAAGAAACGCTTACACTGAAAAAACAAGTAAATAAGTAGTTATTTTATCAATGTACAATATGAAAGAATGTGAGTTTATTATAATGGTTTTGTGATACAGATGACGTAACGACAAAATATTTTTCAAACACATTTACTACTTCCTTCCTAAGAAATCAGAAGGCACACACCACAACATACTGTCCATGACCGATCTCAACTTGTACTGGCCGGTATAGGGGCTGTGGTGGTGTAGTGGTTAGACTACTCGCATCCCACCTGGGCGAACAGAGTTCGACTCCCGGCAGGGTCAGGGGGCTTTCTCGTCGGGGATCTCCCGTCTGCCCCACCCTTTCACTCCAGCGCTGCTCCGTACTCACCTCACTTCACCATCATCGGCTCTCAAGACCTCGCTGTTAAATCTCTCCACTCCCTAAATACTAGGCACACGACACTAAATTATCACATACGCAGCGCCACGCGCCTTCTTCCTATGCAACTTGTCCTACACACATGACAGCACCGCCTTGTTCTCCAGCCGTCGTAAGCAGCAACTTTGAACACAATTATTTGATATTATAAAATGCGTTTCCGGATATAAGGGTATAGGGATTTTATGTTACTATTTGTGCAAAGAAACTATGTCTGAAGTTTGGGGACTGAGTTTCCGAGCATTCTGTATATTACACAGTTTGGGGGCCAAAAACGACCTAAAAAATGTCCCATTCAATATTTGACGAAGAAACTAGAAACAACGGGAACGTTGTAGGATGCGCAGGAAGGTGCACGTCCAGAACCACCAGGGATTCCTAACAAGAACATATTTTCCTAATATCAAGTACAATTAATTAAACCATACCAAACTGCATAGAAGAAAAAATAAGAACACAAATTAATAGTTACATAGCTTAGGCCATGATAAACATTAAATTACATTATTGCTTGAAATTAATAAATTTTTGAAACCAATATTTAACTGTGCAGAATTTGAAGTAAATTCCTATCTAGCACTAGATATAATATTTTAATCTTTATAAATAAATACCTACCATTATGTACTTCCTTACATCTATGTGAGAATTTTCCAAGAGTTTGTGAATTAGTTGGGTGATGTAGAACTCCGTACTGGTTATTTTCAGCAGAATGGCACCACTTACCACACTTCCAACGCCTGTATGAGAGAAATTGTGTATTTCTTTGAATATCGTGTCATTTACAAAAAAAAATAACCTGTGGCCACCCAGATCGCCTGACCTCATCTCACCTGATTCTTGCTATGGGGCGTGCTGAAAGGGAAAGTCTATTCACAACAAGCCACAGAATATCGTGGATCTGCCAGAGTATACGGCGGGAGATTGACGCTGTGACCCGTGATGTGTTCGCGGTTGCCACCCTTAACATGGAGAAGTGTGTACAGTCGTACACTGGTGCTAATGGCGACCACTTATAACACTTTATGTGACGTCGTCGTACTTTTCGTACACTAAGATATGTCCGCGGCACATTTCATTACATTATAACCGATAGTTTGATATTTGTGAGCGAACGTCATTGGACGGAGAGTGAGTGAAACAATTGGAGTGTGCAGTGCTTTCTTCTTTTCTACACACATAATAAACATTTTCATTTGATTACCATGAACGCAGCGAAGCGAAGTGCAGATTGTAGAAGATTTGCCATCACATCATATGACTCAGCAAATCACCTTTCAAAATTCCGTTTCATATCTACCTGTGAAAAATAAAAAATAGGCTATAATCTGTAGCCGAGTGGTCTTTCTAATGCTCTGCTCTAAATAGTTCAGTCTATAGTATAAAAGTGATACTTGCCAGCACCTTTCTGTAGCCAATCACGATTGTTAGGCTTAATAACAGATTGTTAGGCTTAATAACATATTGTTAGGCTTAATAACAGATTTTACAATAATTTATTAAAAATTGCAAATACTATCTTTTTTTAAATGCAGTTAGGCTTCTAATTGTGGGTATTGTGAGCTATTACATATTTGTGATCGCAATGAGGTTTGTGGTGACAGAATTTCGTGCATTGCAATTGCTAAATAAAAAAGGTTTGGCATAACTTTCATTATCGTGTATATTTTCGAGAACTGGTAACAATATCATTACAATCATTGAGAAACAATACACTGCCAGACATTGAAAGTAGTGCACCTTGAAGAAACCTTCGACAACCACGAAATTATGTGAATAGCGAGAGTATGGGCTGGCAAGCACATGATCCCATGTTGGTGCATTTGCATTAGACTGCACACCTGGCATTGTATCTGCAAGCACTGTTGTAGACACTTGTGTGTAGTCTAAGCTGCAGTAACGCGAGAAACACCAAACGATACCAGGCAAGCATGTAGACTGAAGAAGAATGCCGGGAAGATGCCAAAGACATCGCTTTACACAACTGACGGGCTTAGAGAGAGAGGACTCGTAATCGGGCTGAAAACCGCAGAGTGGTCGTATCGCTGTATAACCCACCATGTGGAAACCTTTCGGACCATACTGTCCGATGCTGTTGGGAGCAGTGGATACATGAACGCACCCACACACAGAGGACCAGCTCAGGACGGACGAGATCGACCAGTAGTGGAGAGAATCAACGGATCGTGCGCCAGGCGTGGCTAGTGTTGCTAACGAACCATTTACCGACACCTAGAGAGGCGAGCCTGCGATCCCAGTGCACATTACATGTGCTGCCGTTAACTCTGCAACAGCAGCAGCTCCATTTGCAGTGGTGCCAGGCCAGAGCAATATGGAAAATTACTGGCTGGTGATGTGTAGTGTTTAGTGATGAATGCCACTTCTTTACAGGAACTGATGATCATCGCGTCCGAGTGCGGAAGGACCCGAGTGAACATGACCATCACAGCCTCGCTTTCGAAAGGCACACTCCCCCTAAGGCAGGCATTGTGTCTGGGAGAGCAATAGTGTGCATTAGCCGATCCGCTATTGTGTTTTGTGGAACATTGATGACACAGTGGTATGTGGATGAGATACTACGACTCCATCTGCTACTATTTCTGGCCGGGATTCAAGATGCCATATTCCAGCAGGATAACCCCCACAGCACAGGGCACAGGTCGCATAGGACTGCCTTCTCCATGTCCAAACACTATATTAGCCCGCCTACTCCCCTGACATGTCCCCAATCGAGCATGCGTGGGACCAGTTAAAATGTCAGCTGCTGCTGTGTCACAGTATCCGGGATTCGGAGCACATCATCCAACAATTGTTTGCCCGTCTGCCTCAGTTCAACATCTGCTGTCTGCTGAACTCCATGCCAGACCATGTTGTACAGTGTATGGCAGCGCGGGGGGTGCGACATGCTATTGAAGATGACCGAATAGTGTACTACAGACCCGCAAGCAATTGTCCTGTTGCTCTGTTTTTGTGATCATGTTTATTCATCATCTTAATCACTACCTCTATAAAGTTTCAGTGCCATCCAATGCATCCTTCTGTGTGCACTAATTTTATTGTCCGGCAATGTGTTTGCACTTCTAAACAGGCGTGGCAATGCATTTAGTTAACAAAAATATCTGATGATGAGGGTGTAATTTGAAAATTATGTTATTACATTAGCACTGTCGGAGGGAGAAAGAAATTCTATCATAAATTTCCTTTTTAATCAAATAGTGTTTGTCAGTAAACATCCCTGCTATTCTTTCTACGCTAGAAAGAATAATATCGCTTTAGGCTTAACATTTACTTCGAGCTATTATGAGTTAGTATAATAAGGACGCTTTTTTGGATGTAGGATATTATACTGCAGAGATGTAAACACTTGTCCAATATTATTGCAATTGCGGAAGAGACTGTGGCAGTGTCAAATAAACTTTTAATTTTGCTGATATATATATATATATAACAAAAATGAATCAACATTCAATCATAACAAAAATGAATCAACATTCTTCTATTATCTTAGTCTTTCACTGCAGATTAGACAACCGGGTCATAACTATCACGTTGTTATTTCTATCTGCTATAAATATACTTCAATTTCTACACATTGCCTCTAATCCAATTCCAAGGAATCTCCCTGTGTTCGTGGAGAAAAACAATCAATATTCTCTATTCGAAAAACGCTGAACTCTTTAATTGAAAGGACTTATTGTTCACTTGAAAGTTAATGTCGTTTAAATAAACAGGGATTAATGGAAAGACGACAATTTCACAGAAATATGACCTCCTGTTAACCGAACTTTAGTCCCACACGTGAAAGCAGTTGCATAGATTGCAAACAGCTGCAAACGGTTTGCATTAGGATACCAACACCACTCCAACCACAAAAGTCAAACCACGGCATTTGTTCACTACGCAGCTAATTCAACCGCGAAAATAAGGCTAATTACAAACGAAAAATGTTCTTATCAAATTTGAGTTATACCAAAAACTGTGCTGTTATCCCCAGTGATCAGTACATTTTTCCTTAATAATGGTAATACGAATATATGGAGCATATATGGTGTTCACATAAAACTATCACTATCACATTTCTGTTTCTCTACGTAACGATACCCGTTTCCACACAACAGTGCCATCTACTGGCAATTTAATTTTACTCTTACAACAAACAGTAGTTAAGAGATTTGCCACTTTTCTTTTTGTTACATGGTTGGTAGAATTACATTCTGTTTCTGTAACGTGTGTGATCAACTGCGTGGAGTGAAAACCAGTTTTTTGACAAGAGCGACGGTTGTATTGTTAGGATCGAAGTTCCTCAACTGTGATAAATAACTAGAGTTTCTCTGCTCAGTTGTATTTGAAAAGTCAGGCATGAGTTCCGCTCATTTAGGCGCCGGTAACGTATCAAGCTGTGTGCGAACTTATGCTAATGGCAATTAAGTGTTTAGCATGCAGTGTGACACAAATGTGATTGTTCGCAGGGTCCAAGTGCCCCGCATCCCGAGGCAAAGTGAGGTTGTACAGCATGCGGTTTTGCCCGTACGCCCAGAGAATTCACCTGGTCTTGGACGCGAAAAAAATCCCGTACGTATGCGCACTTTGCCCAGTATTGGTGACTTTTGTATGGTAAAGTGACTTGTATATTGTTGAGTTTTCCACACTAGTGTTTGTCCCGGCTGTGCATCTGTTGTTACGTTGGATATACTATCGCTTATTAATGGCGTATATAATAAAACATAGGCACAGATCATAACACACAACAGTAGAACATTCACACGACTCATAACCTTGTGCGAAATTGGTTCACACTTATTATTTTTACCCAATGAAATTTTTTGAGGAGTGTGACAGTTGGTAGCGTTGGTAAATAAAGTTTGTCCTGGCTGTCTATGCAAATATAATGGATTTTAGCGTAATGTTTGGTGAAAAATAACTAGTAATTTAGAGTTTACTTTCCTTTAAAATTGTTGCTTTTGCAATTATAAAGATGTTCAACCTTTGAAAATGTATACTCTTCCGTTTTAAATAAACAACTTGATCGAACATTTTATTTTCTGTTCTGATTGGCTGTTGTCCCATGCGCTTACACAAAAAATTTTAAATGACCATTCCCCTTATGCATTCTGTCGGGACCACTCGAGCACACGACCTATGTTTTACGGTTACTGTTATGCTTTATGGTGTGAAGCCAGTTTACGGCTGGAATCACATTAGGGAGCATGCAAATGAGCTCTTGTTAGTTGGTGGCGCCCCTAGTGCTAGAGGTGGGTCGTTACAGTTATTTTCTGTACCTGTTCCAAACGAATACAGACTTGTATCTGATACTTTGGGTATCGGATGCAGGCATTGCGGAGTACGTCGCTATATCGCCAGTCTCTTGTAGCCTTGTCCACGCATGTGGTCAGGTACGTGGTATCAGGTACGCATGTTATCAAGTCAGTATTATGGTTTTGTGTACTGTGTGGTATATGTTACAGTGAAAAAAATGTATGGATATGAACAAGAGCATAATAAAGGACTTAATTTAAACCAAAATTTAATAATATATATTTTTCTTAACTAAATTTTTTACTTGACTGTACAGTCTCCTAAAGAAATTGGATGTCCTCTTAGCTGCACATAATAAATATAATTAAAACAGTATCAGTATTACGTGAAACAGCAGTCACAACACACTTGAGCAGTTTACTCTGTAATTATCCAGAGTAGCTGCTTTTCTGAAGGAAACGTCTTAGACCAACAAAAGTAGTATTAATAGGTTCTGCTCAGCTTGCCTTTTTAATATTGAAGAGAGCTTAATGTTAAAATTAATAGAACATATTTAAAAAATTTGTCAAAAGTACAAGCACTTTGGCCGCTATGTTTACGTCGGTAGACATGTTTAATGACTGCGCATCGCTGTTTCCGATGCTACCTGCCGGCCGCGGATATTCAGGAGGGCGTAATGTTAAAATAAATAGAACGTATTAAATAAAATAGTTAATAGTACGAGCGGCCTGCCGCTTTATTTATGTCGGACGCCTTAACTTTTGGTGAATTAATGCATTAGTTACGTGAATAAATGCGCATAGTGCCTTCACCTTATTGGCTATTTACTGCATTCGTCATCGTCACGGGATTGTACGTTGCAGTTGAGATGCCATTAGTTCAATTTGAGATGTGAGACAGTGCGGATGTGATTTTTGCGATAGTGAGTTCTGACGTCCGAATCCGACCGTGCGAAGGCTTGTGATTCAAGATTGGAGGGTGCAATAACTAGTGCTTCTGTGCGTAATATTCGCCTATGTGACGGGTGTTACTTTATGTTGTAGTAGATTGAGGTAAGATGCACGGCAGTTGAATGGGTCGCCTACCTGGGCGAGTCGATTCATAGACTTCCGGTGTGTTTAACTTTTACCAAAACCCTAAAATCCTAGATTAGACTAACATCCTACCGTGGTGTAAAACCTTAAAATCCCAGCGTAGTTTAAAACCCAACAATCCTAGGTTAGTTTAAAAATGTAAAAAAGTGATTACCCATTGTGGGGTTAGGTTCTGTTAGGTGGGCACATATCACGAAATTGGTCGGACGTTAATGCCCCTAGTATATTCGTGTTCTGCATCATTAGTAGAGTGGAAATATACCACTTTTCGGGGGGGGAGGGAGTTTTCTTCAGAAAAGCCCCTACATTAGATAATTACAGTGTACTCGTGTACAGTACTTGATGCATGTGGGTACAAAGTAACAGGTTGATACTCGGTGACGCACCTCTACCTGCTTGAGACGCCGGCATAGTCGCAGTGGGAGAGAACAACGAGCTGACGCATTACAGAAAACTGTATAATGATGTCGCAGGGAGAAACTTGTACTATAGTTTCCAAAGTGTTTCACAGTATGGAATCTTTGTCTACTGAAAGTGCACGTTAGCGGAAGGTCGAAATTTAAATTAGGGAAAACCAATATCCAACGTAAAATAAATGTTAGGGTAAAATACATGGCAAGTGCTTGAGAAACTGATATTCACAAGCCACTTTAAAACATAACAATTCAGGTGATTAAAGTATTTGTACGCGGTTTAGTGCCATATCAAGTTAATATGGCACTAATTGAAACACTACATGAAACTGACATTGCCATAGGCATTGGTCAAGTGAAACTACGTAATTACTCTAGTGTAAGACTGTTTGCCAGAAAAGGTAGCTTTTTTTTTTTTTTTTTTTTCCCTCATATTAAGTGTATTTTATATTAAAAAAATTGTGAAAATGGTAAGAAAAAATACATTTATAATTAGTATATGCAGTTTCGTTAAGAGGTAGTAATGTGTGGGCTTGAATGTGTGTATTACGGCCTCGCTGCTAACAGATCTAATGTGCATAATACAGTGCACTGCGCATGGAAGCGGTGAGGGGCTAGATGCACTTGTTAGTGTCACCCACATCACTTCCTCACTTCTGTGCCTCGAACACGTAATAATGTTCCCTTGTCCACGTACTGCCAAGTTGCCTGATGCAGCATTGCCAATCTTCCAGAAATGTAACGTGCAGTCTGCGTTCATAGTGTGTTGCGTTTCAGTTAAATGTTTTTCACGTTTAGGTGGAAGCGATTGATAATTGATTTCTCTCTTTTAAAAAAAATTGCTGTAATCAAAAGCCTATATTGATGAATTTTTTGTAGAATTATAAAAATAGTTTTGAAGAATGTCAGATTTTTATGGCTGTGATGATTTAAAACATGTAGGCAATAATAGTGTAGTCTATTCATGGTTTCCCCGCACTTTTTGAATCAAACATTTGGCAAATTAACCCTGTATAACATGTTTGGTTGTTTTCTGTGCCATGAATCACAAGTATCTTATGTTTGTTAGCAAAAAGTATCTTATTTTCGGTTAAATTGAACTTTTACTTATATTTTATCTGTAAANTTAAATTGAACTTTTACTTATATTTTATCTGTAAAATATATTTTATGTGTAATTAATATGAATAAAAACTGTGATGAAATAGGTGTGTTGGTAATGCCTGGTAAGAAATAGTTCTTATGCTGAATTTTACTAGAGTGATTGCACACGAACGTTGGTGTAACTTTCCAGACTTAGTTACGCTTTGTGTGAAGAGAAGGAATAATTGGGAAGTAGAACTAAGCGGGGCTTCAGAAAAGTTGGAAGTAACCACAAATTGCTTTTATCTGTAATTTTGTGATGAACATGAAAATAAGCACTTTAACAGAAATATGTCACATTCCTCTTTGTATCGACACCTGAGAAGAACGTTCTATCATTTCCGTACTCATTTGGTCGAGTTTTCTGACCATTGAGATGAGTTATTTCAAAATGGTTGGTATTCATGTAATCTTTGGTTAGGGCTGCTGGTCGAATGTGTTGATGCTCCGATGTCTGCATACATTTACTGGCAGCGAAGACGAGCTAGATGTGTGTCACTCATATCCAGCGTTGCAGGAAGACCGCCCATGTTGTGTGGATGTCCACGTATCACCGTCCTACTGGCGCACGAGACAGCAGACACTTACCATACAGTACGGTGTTCATTATTGATTGGTCATCAACTGATGGGGAGCAGGATTTGTTGTGCCCCAATCAAATGTCTTTTGATAGAAATTATTTTCCACTGTGTCCTTTAATGTTGTTAAAACAATAAATTTCTATGCAGGGAAAGTATTGTTAACAGTCTGTGGTGGTCTTGTGAGTTGAGTTGAGATATTTGGGTAGCTCGTAACATAGAGGTCTCCAGAGCCAGTGAGAGTGAAATGAGGTGAGAGTGGAGCAGCACCGGAATAAAAGGACGGGGAAAACCGGAGATTCCAGAGAGAACCCGCCGACCAGCTGCATCGTCTGGCATAATTCCCACTTCCGAAAATCCGGGAGTGACCCGGCCGGGGATTGAACCCAGTTCGCCTTGTTGGGAGGCGAGTAGGCTAACCACTCAGCCGCCGTGGCCCCGTGGTCAAGGAATATCGGACGAGGTCTAAAGAAATGCCAAAGAGTAAGAGGTACAGAGTTGTGTTACGAGGGTGTGTTTGGAAACTTGACCCAACTTGTAGCGTTACATACTGCATTTACGACTACATATTGACTGCACTCTATTGTTATCCAAGTGACTAGAACAGCTGTGCCACACCTGCAACTCCATTTCTAATTCCTCGGACTGCATCGAGGAGCTCTGACTACCAAGTAGAGAGTTCTTTCAACAGAGAAACCTCTGATACNTTCTAATTCCTCGGACTGCATCGAGGAGCTCTGACTACCAAGTAGAGAGTTCTTTCAACAGAGAAACCTCTGATACGATGACCTAATGTGGCACCGGGGGATCTGGATCACAGAAAATCAGAATATCTCAGAGTTTCATTAAAATACAGAAGAATTAACACAGAGCCTAAGTACTTTTTTAAAATTACGCTTGTTATGACTTTGCACACTGCATATTAAATTCAAATAATTACAGCATGAAAACTTAACACGATATGCGGAAACGGGCCGGATATCAGAGGGTTTGGGTGTTGTTAGAGGGCTGCATGGGTGAGGTTGTCGTAACGTGACGTTTTTGAATCAAACCTTTGGAAAATCACCTCGTATATGATGTTTGGAGTTTCCCGTATATGCCATTTATAACAACCATTTCATACTTCTGTTGACATAAAAGTATCTAATTTTTGGTTGAATTGAACTTGTACTTTATGTATAAATTATAAGATGTTGTTTATAATTAAAACCAAAAGAACAGAGAGAAAATAGGTTTCTTGGTAATGCCAAGTAGGAAATATTTATTGTGCAGAACATTAAATGTGCACAAATACTGTGTGTTGTCACATCAATGTAATTTTCTCAGCCTAATTAAACTTTGTTTTCATGAGGTGGATAAATAAATAGCCTGAAAGTAGAACTTTAGCCGGCTTTAAGAATAGTTGGAAGTAACCAGGAATGGGCTATAAGCTAACTTGTGTTAGGCAACCAATTTTGATCACACTGATGAACACATTTTTCATGGATTAGGTCTCTAAAATCGTTTGAGCCATCTTTATTGTATTATTTACTTCGTAGTAGGCATGTGGAACTTAGTGTAGAATAATAGTAATGTACTGATGCAAGTGCAGTCGTAGCGGTAGCATACACAAATTGTGTTGAAACACAGTATAGGTTGTGTCAAGTGAAGTGAGGAATTGTGGATGCTGTCGTGATACATGGTAGTCATGCTATCATAAAGGGAGGGGGGTGGCTGGGTGGTTAGCCTGCTTACCTCCCACCAAGGTGAACCGGGTTCAATCCCCGGCCGGGCCACTCCCGGATTTGTGCGTGTGGGAATCGTGCTGGACAATGCCGCTGGTTGGTGGGTTTTCTCTGGGATCTCTTATTTCCCCCGCTCTTGCATTCTGGCGCTGCTCGCTACTCACTATGCTTCACCCTCATCAGCTCTCAAGACCTCGATGTTAAGATCCGCCCAACTCTCTCCACTCCTCTCGGAGATATTCCTGCTTGAGAAGTAGGTTTAATAATGTNTAGCGCTGCTCGCTACTCACTACGCTTTGCCCTCAAGACCTCGATGTTAAGATCCGCCCAACTCTCTCCACTCCTCTCGGAGATATTCCTGCTTGAGAAGTAGGTTTAATAATGTTGCAGCTGGTCTGTAGAGATGTGATGTGACCTTTGTAAGAAGTTTCCCTGGGGTGTGTCAATGTTGTTGAGTCTTCTAAGAGAAGCGTCTTGCGAGAGTCGTGGTGCATGTTTAGCGAAGCCAGCAACAACGTAACAGGGGAGTGGGGAGTGCAGTAGCGGTGTTTGTGACGGCAGGTACGAGGTGGTGAACGTGAACCTGACGGACAAGCCTGATTGGCTGTTCGACAAGAGTCCGGCGGGCAAGGTGCCGGTGCTCGAGGTGGACGGGGACACCATCTACGAGAGTGCCGTCATCGCGGACTACGTGGACGAGAAGTACCACCACTGGCCGCTGCACCGCCGCGACCCCTGGAAGAAGGCCAAGGACAAGCTACTGCTGGAGCAGTTTAACAAGGTGCTGTGCCATATCCACTGCTTTCTGATCATCTGCTATAATCACGTGCTTCACGTATCCGCGATGTGGGGCGATGGTTACACGCAGCCCGGCTCTCTGCCTCCGTCTCTTGGAGGAGGAGCGGGTAACTTGACAACACAATGTGAAGTTCTTCCTACTAACTCAGGGGGAAATATTTACTCCTTCAAGAGATAATGGCGGTGCACTCTCATAGACAGTAGTGCATGGTGACCTTGAAAAATCTCGTGGGGTGCAAGGAAAAAGTTGTCCGCCAAGGACAATATTTTCTGTTATTCTTTACATAATGTGGCAGGCCCTAACCTGTTGTGTTTCACTCCTACCTCTCGCTCACTATTATTGTATTCTCGGAATCATCACTGCCCCCCCCCCTCCACTCCTCCCTTCTCCCTTATATTGTTCAAGCTAGCAGATATCTAGAGTGCTGTATGATATACCGTATGTTTTATTTACTGAAACTTAACATTAATGATATGGAAATCTATCCTGAAATGAGAGAGTTTCATGCCTTGTCTAGTATTGGTGGTTGGACTCGGTAGTAACATCAACCACACAGGTTTTACTTATAAGTTGAACCCCCACAATTTTATTTTGATTTCTAGGAAATATATGTTTCTCCACAAATTATTTGTGTATGTAATTTAGCATGATTTTTTAATCCTCACTGTAAGATAAAAGTTAACAAACAACCAAATTCTTTGTGTACTACATAACATATGAACTAAAACTTAAGGAAGTCACATTTACTTTTGTTATTATAAAGCACAGTCTGATAATGTTTGTAAGGATTTGTTAAATTACTCGTGTAAAGTCAAAAACATTGACTATCACTTGTTACCCGTGTAATTAAGTAAAACCTTTGATCTTAAAATGTATAGGATGCAAACATTAGTTGATCCCTAATTGTTTGGAAGTTAACAGCCTTTGAAAAGGATTACCCTGCTCATAATTGCACTGTTATAATCTAAAACTACTAACTGAAGTAGTTAGATCCACGTCAGTAACAAGTCATGAACAGTGATTGTGTGTTTGGAACTCTTGGTAGCAGCGTAATTCTCAACAGAATGTGGTTACTTTCCAAGTGTTGCAAACTGCAGCGAAGTGTAAAAAGAGGGAAATTTATGTTATAAAAAAGTAAATGTGACCGAAAAAAGTAGGTGTCAGATAACAAAATGTTAGGTGCAAGAAAACTTCATGAGCAGGAGTTAATGTAATACCTACAGGTATGGATCATGCAAAAAAAATTTCCAACCTAGTAATTTTTCTGTATAAATAGCCAGTCAAAACATAGTTTTTTAAATAGTTTACACTTCTTTGCCAAATTCAGTTGTGCGTAATTATTGAGAAAAATAAATATTACTGCAAGCATACCATATTGAAGGGAACTCCCTAAAAATATAACAGTAATTTTGTAAAAAAAAAAAAAAAGTGTAAATTTATTTATTTTTTCCTTGTTTATTGCCATTGCATCTAAATAGTTCTCCAGTTGCACAAAATACTCATAATATTATTAGTTTGGGTTTACAACAGCTGCGTACAGCTTGGAGGGTTTGAGACGTCTGAGAGTGAATTGGAAACAGTATTTTATTCCCATCAGTTTTGTTATCTTCATCAAAATAATGTGAAGCAAAATTGTTATCAATGATGAATTGCATGATAGCACGGCAACATCAACTAATGCACGTCTTCGTACGAATGTGCACAATTAAATGTATTCCGGAGGCTTGCCTGCTCATCTTCATTTTCATCTCCACCTCTACAATCACTACACATACTGATATACGAAATATAAATAACAAGAGTGGTGAGGGCCCTTCCATCTTCTCATAATAGTGCAGAACTGCAACGCTGGGAACTGGCCCACCACTATATCACCAAATCCAGACACACGCCTGACTAAACATAAGATAACCCACCCCCTCTGCCACATTTCAAATTTCCTGCCTCGCCCTAGTTCGTCTCCTGGCCGCTAGGTTCACTGTTTGTCAATCGCCGCTCACCAGACTGCAATGTGCCACTGTTTGCCGCCTGATGAAGCTGGCTTAGCCAGCAAAATGTTGTAACTTTGCAGCCTTGTGGAAAATGTGTCCGTCCGACTTTTGTGTGTGTATGTCTATCCACGAATACCGGTTCATTCTGTCTACTTTTTATAATGTATTCTGTATATGTAAGCTACTGCCGTGTTACAGTGAGAGAAAGTGTGCAACTTTGTTGCAGCCGTGAACTGAACATATACTATTGTCACATGCAGGAAATGGAAAAGTATAAACATAGTTATAGACAGGAAGTAAAACCATTTCGCCTTTGCCACCAGGGTGCACTGGTGTCAAGTGTGCTAGATTTTTATGTTTACTATGTAAGTTGAAGCATGATGCATATTTGACGTAGATATATAAACACGACTTCGTCTCATCTGTACGCATCATCACGTTACCCCAGACAGGGTTTAAACCCCGAAACGACTTGCTACGAGAGCTTACAAGTACGCCCCTAGTAGCTGGGGTACCCACGGACACGTCAACCAAGATCGTTCGCCCTTATGTTAGACGTCACGCCACCCCCTCACGTGTGATTGAGGCTAGCCAAGCAGCTGAGTTACGCCCCTAAGCTCGTGCAACCTAGGCAACCCAGTATTATAGAGGCGCATAGTTCGGCCACGGGACGAGGGATTGCGCTAGGGAGCTAAGCTCCGTCTAGGAGGAGGAGCTCGCCGTCCTAACCCCGGCACCCCAGACGAGCTCTTTAAGACCTGTACCAGCAACCCCTGAAGAAGTCTTTGAACCTCTTCAACAGCCTACCCTTCTGGTAATGGCAACCACACTACCCTTCTGGCAGTGGCCCTCAAAGTCCCTTATAGACAACGGCATTGAGATGCCTAGTTAGGGACAGTTGTGGTTATAGCTACCTAACTGCATCTGCTCTTCTTCAGGTTAGACCGAGATCCCCTTCACCTGGTTTATGTAGTTTACTTCCATTCAGTTCCTGATTAGTTAGGAGATAGTACGGGCCACCGTGTCTATTCCTCATGGAATAAACACGTTTTCTCTCAAACCTCTTGAGTGCTAATTCTAGGGTGGCTGATTTTGTCCTCCGTAGACGTCAGCCTACCAGGGTAAAGCAGGAGACAGCGTCTTTGACAAACCAATTACCGCACCTAGAGTAGGACTGAGGGCTCCCTTAACCAGGTGCACGTACATTGTAATACACACCCAGTCAACGGCCACCCTTACTGTGCACCTGGTGCGCAGTAAGGCAGAGTCGCAACCTCGAGCAACACAATCCAAGGGCTGTCAGACAGCTGGTCCAGCTGATTGTCTCCATCCACCGCGCTGAACTGACGCCGGTTGGAGTAATCGGGTAGGACTCTGGTCAGCTCTACCTCTGCTTGGTTCTACACTTAGCTAGGGAACATTGTTGCCTGCTCTCCTCTAGTGAGGCCGATATTTGCACCTACCTGTATGCCGTACACCCAGAGGAGTGGTACGAAGTGGCAAGAAAGGAAGGCAGCTGCGGCCTCGAAAGCCAACGGGAGCTGTATTAACCCAGCCCCAACTGCACTTTGCAGCATAACTCCCCAGGTACAAGCTCAAGCTGCCTGCCAGCTGGAGAGGCATCTCCCAGCTCCCTCCTGCCCGTTATTTCAGCCCCCAACCACAACCGATCGTCACCAACTTCCGTCAAGACTGGCCCATTGCACTAGGGATCACGAATCCCTTGTTCCAGTGGCGCTGGACCAGCAGCCCTCCCCGGACTCACCGCAGCACCACCACCGCCCCAGGTTGGGGCACTTGTTCCAGTCAACTCCAGCGCAGGCAAACCCGTGGCTGTGTGCCCCCCAGTACGCAGGACCGCTAAGCCCATGTTTGACTTGTACCGTGCCGTCAAGCCACGCGACCTGTATTATATACCGGCCGGGGCTCTGTCAGCCAGTTGAATCACCCATGTGTCTGACCGACACGTCAAAACCTTGTCCGACCGTCACGTCGTCGTCAGCCACCCGATGTCACACATTAAATTAAATGGGAAATTATAAATTTTCATTAAATTAATATAATTGTGTAAAATATTCTTCTTTATATTGTGTTAGAACCTCTATAAAGAATAGCTTTGTTCTTTGTACTAGAATGGAAATATATATATATTTATTTATTTTAATTTATTGCTTTGTTGGTTTTTATGAACTCTAGGTTGTGGTTACGAGAATGGGCGTTGTTGGTTGCTTTGATTGGGCGAGAGAGGGGGAGAAGTATTGATGAGTACCAATAGGGATTACATTGCTGTCATGGCTACGTTACATTTGGAGTAATACATTTACAAGTAAAGTAATGTTTAATATTCCATTGTAAAACTGGATTTAGCAAAACGTTGGCTTGCACAAGTACTTTATTTATGGCAAAATGCTTAAAGATGTTATTGTGATGGGTTTTTTCCTGTGCAGTTTCTTTAAGGGAAAGAAGAAAAGTACACTGTTCCTTTTGAAGACAGCTATATTTATTTTGCAGTTCAATTTGTAACATTTTTCCATTGAAATTAACTTGCTCATGAACATTCAGTGCCACACACATTTGCATTTTTATTGTTTGCTCTTCTAAACATCATAGGAGAGTGTGAATAATACTTACAAAGTAAAGCTAATACCTAAAATGTTGGCTGGGGCAAGTATATATGAGAATTTGAGCTATGCATAAACTTTTACACACAAATAAATAGAATTTATACATTTACAGCAAGCGTAAAAGTCACCTGCTTGGAACACCAGTGCACCTGGCGGCAGATATTTCCCCTGGGCCAAGCTCTCCCATAAGAACTATTGTTTTGTACCTAACCTGAATAAGGGGCCGCGGTGGTGCAGCGGTTAGACTACTCGCCTTCCACCAAGGCAAACTGGCAGGGTGGCTAGCAACCTGGGATTGCACTAGAATTTTGTCATGTCCGGGATAAATGCCATAACAGAAAGGGCTTCTTGTAGCTGCACGAGACATTGGTGGAAAAACAATTGCTCATTGATTTTCTCTTTTATTAAAGTTCGGGAAATATGCGCTGCTTACGTCACTATTAGGGCACAAAATAAATAAGTGAGGTACTGTGTTGCCAATACATATTTATGAAAAATTTACCAGGTTCGTGTATTACCAATAGAGAAACGTTTCTTTCTGCCGCTACGGGGAGTTTAAAAAGTCGCTAACTCCCTTTTTAACCACTAGAAAAGTCAGAATATTTCATAGCTAAAATAAAAGATGGTTAGTGTTTGTAGATTAAATAATATATTTACCTAAATTTGTGTTCTAACAGTTTATGCTGTGATTTATTGAATTGCATTTTTACTTTCAAAGCTCAATTTTAAACAAATTGTTTATAATTGTAGCAGTCACCAGATCTGTGTAAATAAATAAAGAGGTGTTGTAACAGCAAAGTGTGTACCATTTGAATTTTTTTTTATTTTGCTAGTGTAATTTTTTTGTAAAAATTTTGAAAGAAATAGTATTTTTAATTCAAATATTTAGCAAATCTGGCTTTAGGAATTGAAATACAATACTTGAGCTAAAAAAAGTATAATAATTTTTGGAGTTTTAGTAGGTAGATTGATTGTGAATTCTGAAATATGTGTATGAAGACACCCTGACCGGGTTCGATCCCNTTTCCCTTGCCCTTGCATTGCAATGCTGCTTCACCCTCATTGGCTCTCAAGACATCTTAATGTTAAGAGCCACCCAAATCTCGTACTCACTCACCCTAACCTGCGTAGAGTAAGCAGCTTGGGTCTGCATGTGGCCACGGAGAGCAGCAGGACACACTGTGGTAGTGACTGGCAGGGTGGCGTGTGTGTGCGTGCAGGTGGTGTGCATGTTGATGAAGATGCTGCGTACCCCGCGCAACATCGACAAGTTCTTCATCGACGAGCTGATGCAGGAGCTGGACGTGTTCGAGGACGAGCTGAGAGCGCGTGGCAAGCCCTTCTACGGAGGTCAGTCTGCCATTGGCCGTCATGCCAACTTCATTACCAAGTTGTTTGTTTAATTGTTTATTTATTTTGAAATTACTGATTTAATTCCTTTTGTGTGAAGCTCTGTGTCTATTGAAGAAAGCTATTCTGGTTTTACTTTTAGCAATGCCGAGAGTTGTCAGCATATATGTAAGTAGGACTTGAGTGATTCTGCAAAAGGAATGATCACAAAATAAACAAGACAAAAATAATTATTAGGCAGTCAAATGATAGGTTGAAGATAGTAAACAGACAGATGCAAATAACTCAGGAAGATGTAACATCCGGTGGTTGTACATATGTGTGTCTGTCTTTGACTTTATTTATGTTCATCTGTGGTGTCTTTGTTGTCCAGAGTTACTTGCATATGATGTGTTATGGGCCTAGGCTGTTCACTTAGCAAGTACGTGTGGATGATGTCGTACGGCTACAAGGCACCTTGGCGCGGTAACTCCCCTCCCCTTCTCTCCTCCGTGGTGCAGCACCTCCAGTCACAAGGATTGTATACCTGAGTGGCATGTTCTACCTCGATAGCGAAGGGCACCGCTGGCACGGACGTCAAGCCAGGGAACCAGGTGGCTCCCTGTGTACTCTGGGTTGACAGCAGGAATGTACTCAACAGTGGGTACAGGCCTTGAGCAGTGGATTGTGGTAGAGTGCCGCCGGGAAGCAGTGCATTCTGTCTCGGACATGGGCCTCCCAGGTGACACGTCCCTGTCGAGGGGCGAGGGTATATAGAGTGCCTGCTGGATTACGAGGAGCAGAGCTGTGTGGTGTGGGCTACCCTCCCAGACTCTGGGTCCTGTTGGGGGGGGAGGGGGGTATGAGGAGGGGATCCATAGGGTTGGGGTACAGAGTCTAGACAGGTACACCCAGAGACCCAGACTCTGTGTGGACCAACAGGTGCAGTGGTTCCGTGCAAATTGCGTGCACCACAAACATAAGCCGCATAGTACATATATGGGCCAGTTGCAGCGCCAGACGACTCTTTAGTTGGAACAGCGGGCACCTCGGTGCACCAGGCCGCAGCTCACTAGTACCACGGGGGGGGGGAGTTAGGGGATCTTGGACTATAGGTTATAGGTACCTTGTATCTGATGTCCTGGTTGTTTGTTCGTGTGGTTAGTCTTTTCTTGTTTTTGTTTCATTTATCTCTTAATTACTGATTTAACAGGAGGTCCACCCACAGGGATAACTCAGGGAATTTCATTTGACAGGGAAATGTGGGGGAATTTTCACCTGGGTCAAGGAAAATGTAAATAATTTCTACTCTTCAAAATTTGTAGGTTGTGCTAATACTGGATAATGTAACTATTAGCATATACATTTTAAGATTTCAATCTTTAAGTTTGTGAACTGGCAATAATACATCTTTGCCGTGTGACATAGGGTCTGTAAGTGCAAAACAAAGTATTTGTGTGTTTGTAACTGGCACTCATGTGCAGTCGATAGCGTATTGTGAGAAATATTGATGGGCTGAGTGAGTAACATACTGCCCCTGCCCTCTTGGACTGTTGCAGTGTGATTATTCAACTTCACTGGTAGCATATTTGTGTCAGCAGTGGAGAAATGTGGGAGTGGAAGGTTTCAGTATTCCTGAAAATAGGTCAGGGAAGATGGTAAGATACTGCCTGGAAAAGTTAGGGAATTTCAGTGAACCACCTGTTTAATTACTTTTGTGTAATTACAGTGAAACCTCGCGATCCCGTTTATTCCGTTTTCCCGTATTAGTAGTTTTTTTTTGGGTGGTCCCGACAACTATCTTATATAAACAATGTTAAAAAAACCTGCATGCTATGACTCTTAAGACATAAACGTTCCCACATCCATCAATCAGATATTCTACCTGAAAGACAAAATATATTCGGAACAATCGTCCAGCTATGAAATACAGTTGATTTTCAATGCTTCATTCCAGTTATTTACATTTTGCCATATTTCTCATCAGTACAATGAATAATGAAGGATGCACTTTCCTTAAACATATTAAGCTACGTGTTTGTTATTGAAAGCTTTTTTTTAATGTTTTAAGTTTTTTAAATATCATTCTGATAATATTCTGAAATATCATTCTGAAAACACAGCTCGGCAGTCGATAAGACTAATTGTTCATTTAATTAAGGCAAGTAATGTTTGCAGGCGACCGACCAGGGATGTTGGACTACATGATCTGGCCGTGGTGCGAGCGCTCGGACATGCCGCGCATCATCCTGGGAGACAAGTGGAACCTGCCGAAGGAGCGCTTTCGCTATCTGGTAACTGTCGCATCTCTACCAACACTTGTCGCATCTCTACCAACACTTGTCGCATCTCTACCAACACTTGTCGCATCTCTACCAACACTTGTCGCATCTCTACCAACACTTGTCGCATCTCTACCAACACTTGTCGCATCTCTACCAACACTTGTCGCATCTCTACCAACACTTGTCGCATCTCTACCAACACTTGTCGCATCTCTACCAACACTTGTCGCATCTCTACCAACACTTGTCGCATCTCTACCAACACTTGTCGCATCTCTACCAACACTTGTCGCATCTCTACCAACACTTGTCGCATCTCTACCAACACTTGTCGCATCTCTACCAACACCTGCCACAGTAGAGAGAACGCCTGCACACCCGCGTCTCCCCCAATCCAATTTTGCAGTATACTTCACACTCTCACGTTATGTTCTTCAGTCATGTGTAAGACTCGTGCGACATAAACTTCCTTCCTTTGACAATTTCTTGTATTTAAACTTTTCCCTGGTCTTGCAAGATGCAAAATATAAACGATTCTCATTTTATACCATTTTAATTTGAAACCAATACAGCAAAAATCTTTCAAAAATTTTCACTATCATCAAAGTTTTCATGCTTAATAAATAAGCGTGAGTGATTTACATATGGTCCATAAATGCATAAGTAATTTAAATATTTGAAGAAGTTTTCTTGGCCAACACCCTTCAGAAAAATCTTAACTTTGTTCTACTTTTTCAAAAACATGTTATGTTTAAGAATACTATGTGGAAAAAATTCTCCCTATATTGACCGCGTTCATTGCGTCCGTCTTACTATAACAACTAAATTTTGAAGAACCTTAAAAAAATATATACATGAAAAAAGTTAGAAATTTTAGGAAAATTGGTTAAAAAAATTAATTTAGTGCACTTTTTAGCCTACTTTCTAAAGGAAGGCTTACGAGATGAATGTCCTTTCCCCATATTAAAAATAGATGTATATTTATTGTATACTAATGTGTGTGCAGTTGGAGTGGCGCAAGGCCATGATAGAGGACGACGCAGTGAAGAAGAGCTTCCTGGAGCCGGAAGTACACGCCAAGTACTTCATGAGCTCGCAGGCCGGCCACCCCAACTACGACCTGCTGCTCAAGTAGGCGCGCTCGCACTGCGCAGTCGGCCGCACCATTCCACCAATGCACATCCAGTCTACGCACCCCAGTTTCAGACGCTTCTCATCTGACGGCACTTCTGTTGATTTTCAAATGGAACATTGCGATAACGAGGCCTTCTAAAAACACCATCAAATTAGACTTATCAGATGCGGCGTATCCAGGTAATGCATCATGCTATGGCAAAGAGGCAGTGAGACCGACGTGTAATGAGCGTGGCCGGAGAGGTGCGGGTAAGTACTTTGTAGCACATTCACATAATATTTAGACTTTTGGGCAGAAGTAGCGATACAGAAAGTATGTACTGGGCAAAATCATACAATTAGGGTTGTATGGAATACTTTGGTTCAACAAGTTCCTTACGTTTGTGCATGTGTAGCCGACATTTCCCTTGTAATCGTTATTTCTGTGTTTTTTGTATTAGTTCCTCGCCTGGAAAATGTTCAAGTTTGTGCGACTGCTATGTCACGTAGATCATAGCAGTCGTGTACAATGGTGATTATAAAAAGCTGCTGAAAAGTCTGAACTTATGGGGAATGCTGTTCAAATTATGCTGTTCAAACGTGTTAAGATGAAAACACAGAAACTATCTCTGGTTCAAAATTTTCTTTTGATAAAAATTTTTTTAGAAAAATAGTAGTAAACGTCTGTCAAACTAGATTTGNTTTAGAAAAATAGTAGTAAACGTCTGTCAAACTAGATTTGTAAAATGTTTATTGTGTTCACTTATGGCAACCGGTCCTTCGTGGTTTATAGGTAAGCTCTTGCACGGTTTTGTAGGCCAGCTTATATCTCTGATAAGGTAACACCTGTGATGTTGTTTTCATAGGTTTATTTGTTAAAAGCCACACGTTTCCAGTCAGAATTGCAGGCCAAGGTTGGTAGTCCCCTCCTCCACGAGATTGTTGATGGTTAGCTGCTGTCTCAGCGTACATAGTTCGCTCTTGCCCACACTGTCTTCACAGTAGCGTTTCCATTATCTGCACTCTACAGAAGCACTCGACGAGACAGGTGTAATACACATAGTCGATGTGCTTCTGTATTTTCAGTCTCTTTTACCGTTCGCATCCACTCTTTTGCACAAGTGTCGACTTTAATGTTTTTTCTATGAGGCACGAGATGGGTTTGGAGAAAATTTTTTATTTGTTGTGCAGGACCAGAAGTCAGAACACATCATAGCTGGTGAACACACACATTTGTTAATACAAATTGGAATATGTGTGTATTACAAATTACATTCAAATTTTAAAAAATTAATTTGACATTTTACATTAAAACAAATAATTTAAAAAATGCTATGTATAATTTAATATCTACAAAATTAACAAAGCGAAGTGCTAACTAATATTAGCAGCTAAAGTGGCTAAGATAAAAAAAATTTTAATCTGCATTAATTCCTAAGAGAGATAGCCCCCTAATAAATAGTTGTTGGGGGCCTGAGCGGTGCCTTTCTAAAGTCTGCACCTGTTTTATTTGCCAGTACTTGGTCAGTAGTTTTCTCCATCTCCTCAAGAATGAAACTCCGACCCAGGTACACGACAGTAGCCAACCAGCACAGAGGAGATGGAAGAGCAACGCCAAATAACTGAAATGGGAGCGGGTGGAAGCAACACTCCATTTGTGGAAACTTTCCGGCCTTCACCCTTCAATCCATGAAAAACACATCGCAGTGAAAGTTTGTCACTCACTCAATATTTGCTTTGCTTCACTATTTTTGTTAATTTTGCAAAATGTATTATTTAATAGCTCACAGGATACCTGTAACTACTTAACTTAAGCGTACCTTAACTTTCCTACAGAAGTGCAGTAAACATAACAGGTTAACAGTAGTTTCTAGTCTTTTCAATAACTGCAGGGGTAGAAAATATATTTTAAAAAAAGAATGAGGGCGGCTTAGGGGTGTTGGACACGAAGCTGTGACTTATGGAAGTTCTCACCTCGCAGGTAGTGCATTTCCCCTCCAACTTTGTATTCTGTAGGGGAGGGAGGAGTACTTGGCGATATGTGGTGCTGTATTATTTGTATGCTAACACCCGATACACAATGCGAATGTAATATTTTTTATTTGTGTGATTTTGTATTATTTTATCAAATATTTTCCACTTAAATGATAATACAGCTTTGCTGAAGGCAAATATATAATTTGAATCATGTGTGAGGGCAACTCTTGCGATGATATAATTAAAGTTTTAGGCTGGAAAATAAAAGTGCCCCTCATAAGTGAGGGCGATTCTTTTGACTGAAAAATTTACAGAGGTGAAATGATTTATGTTTGAAAATATTGCAGTGTACTACCCCGCTATGACTACAATCAGATAATTTTATTATTGTTATTGAAGAATTTACGAGAAGATTGGTATCTCCGCCTGCTCCGAACAACCATGAAATNCAGATAATTTTATTATTGTTATTGAAGAATTTACGAGAAGATTGGTATCTCCGCCTGCTCCGAACAACCATGAAATGAAATTGAGCACGAGAGGACCATGTTCAGACTAAGAATCAATAAAATACAGTAATTGACCCATCATTGCATTTGCAGTTTGAAAACTAGTAAACACGACCTGGTTCCATGTGTCTGTTTATAATAGGTGCAGCTTACACGCAATCTCTCGTGTAGGAACTTGGTTCTTCTTCTGCTTCTTCAAAAAGTAACTTTACATTTGAACATGTAAGCAAAATGTCATCTAATCTAGTACAGAATTTTGAAGTCTTGATTTTGTAATACGAAAAGAAAGTCTTATGTAAAAGAATAATGTGGAAGGTGGAAAATTTTTTTTGTTTTGTTGACATAAAATAAATGAAAGTGTGATTATTTTTTATGCTCTTTCGCTGCCTTCAGGTATCAGTTTTCTGAAGTAATGTTATGTTTGTTGCTGGCAGCTTATCGAAACTAGAATCTAGAGAGCTGTGCATTCATCAAAAAAAAATATTTAAAAAAATATTAGGTGGTGAGTAAATGTTGGATGTGTTCATTACTGAAAGTGTTCATTTCAATGCAAAACATTAGTAGTGTTAGAAACAAATAAGTTATGTGTGTTGTGTTGTGCTGCTGTTGGCTTCTAACACTGCTCCCTCGCATTGTGCTTGTAGTTGGACATCACCAAAATAGAGTTTATTTTTGTAACAGTAGTATTTGTCAGCTGCAACTAGTGCGTGCGCGTGTGTGCGTGTGTTGTTGGGAGTCCACAAGTAGAGTGCGCAGCAAGAAAGCAGAGTAACAAGGCTGTGCAGGTGAAACTAGAGAGCGCTATTTAAGTACGTACTTAAAAGTTCATATTAGCTTATTTGTATCCTTTTGCCAACTGTTTATATAAAAATTGCCATGCAGCTAATGAACACAGCTTATGGATTTTATAGCTCTCGAAAGTTAACATCTGCGGCGACAATAAAATATAATTTGTTAGTTGTCACGCCCACTGGGGGTTCTCACTTTACAGTGAATAGCCTAAAACAGNAACACAGCTTATGGATTTTATAGCTCTCGAAAGTTAACATCTGCGGCGACAATAAAATATAATTTGTTAGTTGTCACTTTACAGTGAATAGCCTAAAACACTTTCTACTTTATTAGAAAAATAATAATTTCACTTGAGTTTTGCAATAACTAAAGTTTAAAAAATTGTGTATTAAANGTTTCTACTTTATTAGAAAAATAATAATTTCACTTGAGTTTTGCAATAACTAAAGTTTAAAAAATTGTGTATTAAATTTTAAAAAAGAATTTATTACATACATGTCCTTATAAATATGTCCTTTGTGACATGAATTGTCAGAAAAGTGATGAAATTAAAGTTGTTTCTTGCAGAACATGCCAAAATTATGCTCACCTGACTTGCTGCAACAAAGTAAGGAATCGTGATCTTATGGAATATTCTTTGAATTGTCAGGTGAGGTGATAAAAATGCAATATCTGACTGCAAAAGCATCATTTCGCACGGTTGTTCTTGCCATCATCCCGTGATAGCTCGTTTGATTCTATTGCCTGCGGTTAAGTTTCTTATTCTTGATACAAAAGTGCAAATGTATTTTCTGCACCGTGGGAAGTTACATTCTAAATACTGTTTTGTCCTGGCTATGCCTTCTTTTATTGTAAGCAATTCTGTGACCGCTTAATGGCGCTGCCTGGTGTGCGACGAGCCAAGCGAAGGATACGTGTTACATGTCAATGACTTTAGGTGTCCCGGGTACCTTTTGCAATATCGCTGTGTCCTTTGAAGAGAGGAACCATGCTACAGTAGAGCAAGTAAGAGTTTGTGTGTGTGTTGAGTCTATAAATCTTAATTTACCCACAATTTTAGGGTATTAAAAATTTTTTTTTGCAGAAATGTGGTTTGAGCGAAACTGGATAACGTTTTTTTTGTTTGAAAGTGATATAGTGAAAGGTTTTTGAGATACGGCTCAATTCGTTGAGCATGTAATAATATCCTGCCNTTTTTGTTTGAAAGTGATATAGTGAAAGGTTTTTGAGATACGGCTCAATTCGTTGAGCATGTAATAATATCCTGCCCATTCAATGTGCCTGTCATGGGCTACACAGCCTCATTGAGATTGTGTATCTGTTTCCAGGTCACTTTAATGAAGGTTAGTTGTAAATAAACATAGTTTTCAACTATTCCAAAACTTTTCATAAACCNAGTTTCCAGGTCACTTTAATGAAGGTTAGTTGTAAATAAACATAGTTTTCAACTATTCCAAAACTTTTCATAAACCTTGAAGCTCAAGATCTATTTATATTTTGGACACAGCAGTGCATATGAGATCTTTTGTGTGTGTTTGACTGGAGAAAGTAACTTAATGTAATCTTGCAGTGGCTTGGATGTGTGTTTTAAGACAAAGTTTTCTCCTTCTTCCAGAAATCTTATTTTCTGCGTAGAATTTGAAAGGTGCTTTTCTCCGCAACATTTAGGATCCAACTAACGAGGTATTAGTCCCTTCATCGCAAATTTAGTATTTCATTTGAGGCATTGGCATGGCATAGGGCATTGCTTTGCACTTTTCTACAGCGCGTGTTGCTTGACTAACTAGTGTAATTACCTGCAAGAAAAGTTTTAATGCAGTCAACTCTCTTTTCTAAGACTCCTAGAGTAGCAACCCCACTCGTAATAACTTCAAATAATGACCCTTTCAAAATAACAACCCTTTACCTGGGAACCATGAAAGGTTGTAGAATCGAATGTTTGCTGTAATTTTTAATTTAATCAAGCTTGAGAAGCCATTAAAATTTCATTAAACAATCTTAAATGGAAGTTATTGCAAAACATTGGTAAATCCCAAATTGTGGGTACTGATCCCCTTAATAATATGGAAACGCTTTAGGTGTGTAGGTATTCATCCAAAAATATTAATTTCGGCCGTCTCATTCATTTAACATTTCTGATTTTGCAATTGAGCTCAGCGCTGTGGATTCCCAATGGTGTGTGTGTTTACGCTGATGAAAGTGGGGAATGTTGTAAGTTACGGGGTGGCAAGGGTAGTTGGAGCTGCACGACTGAGAACATAACAGCTCGAGCTGATTGGCTGTAGTTGCATGCGGTAGTAACATTCAGCACTGCCCTGAAGATTGGCCACTTATGGATGTGCGACAGTACAAAATGCATTATTTTATCACTTACGCATCACGTATATCATTCAGTAGAGTTTTCCATCATAGCGTGTCAAAATTACAAGTTTGCTGGAATTTGATTGCAAAAAATAAATAAAACCATTTACAAAAATGAAACGGTTGTCTTTTTAAATTGTGTTGAGCAGACGTTATTTTGCAAAAATTCAGTGGGTTGGACATAAATTTCTTCTATCCAACAATTTGCAAGAACTTTTTCTTCTGTGCATTTGTATGGATATCTTGAGATAGCTCTTAATGTAAATTATCTTATTTCTGCAAACTAGTCTGGTTTTTCTATTTCGTGTATTTAATATAGTAAAAGCATTTAATCTAAAGTTTTATTAGTTGGATATACAGAATGTAATACGCACAACTTATTGTAGCATGCGCAATACAATGAATTTTTTGTTCTCCGCTGTCCATAAATTCGTCAACTTTATTAACGATGAAATGTCTGTTGTTCCCAATATTTCTCCTAAGGAGTGGAAATCTTAAATATTTGTTGATATCTCATGATAGTTATGGATTTAAGATTCTCCTGTGTTAATTCTTTATAACAGTTTAAGTTTTTACTATCTGTCTGTATTTTATGAATATATATATATATAGAATGTAATGAGTTGAGTAATTGCTACCATTATGTTTTTAACGTAAGCTTCTAAGCTTTCAGTGTTATTCTATTAAAAAATTAATTTTATGGTGTCTTTGTAGTNAGATTCTCCTGTGTTAATTCTTTATAACAGTTTAAGTTTTTACTATCTGTCTGTATTTTATGAATATATATATATAGAATGTAATGAGTTGAGTAATTGCTACCGTTATGTTTTTAACGTAAGCTTCTAAGCTTTCAGTGTTATTCTATTAAAAAATTAATTTTATGGTGTCTTTGTAGTNGTTATGTTTTTAACGTAAGCTTCTAAGCTTTCAGTGTTATTCTATTAAAAAATTAATTTTATGGTGTCTTTGTAGTGTGCAATACGTTTTTGTTAAGATGTTTAATTCTGTTGTTGAGTGTGTGAACTATTGAGTGAAGGGTACGTATCAAGTACAAAACAATTACTACACCCTCGTAGTTTTATACAGTTGTGTCTCGTGTGGTGTTCATACAATGTGAATTTACCTATTTTTATATGTTGCTGTATTTAGAACATTATGTCCGGGTCCCTGAACACCGTAGAGGATGCGTTTCACCTAAGATGAACATCAAAATGGAAATACTTTAGTGTCACCTGTTCATTAAACTTTTCAAGGGGCAAGCACAAAAATGTAGGAAGATGTAAAAATAATGAAATTTATATTGTATGAGCTTTATTTGAAGCAAAGAAAGGGTAACGTCGGTGGTATGAGGTCGTAATNAAAATAATGAAATTTATATTGTATGAGCTTTATTTGAAGCAAAGAAAGGGTAACGTCGGTGGTATGAGGTCGTAATTTATATCCAAATAGCTTGGAGTGGTATGTGCAGGTTGAGAGTACAAGGTGTGTAAACTTGTAACATGTGTGACTGAAGCTTCTTTGGCGCACACAGTCTTCATCAGTGTCTTGCTTTATTAAATATACTAGGTCATTGATGTTTCATGTTTGTGTAATTTTCGAAANGCACAGTCTTCATCAGTGTCTTGCTTTATTAAATATACTAGGTCATTGATGTTTCATGTTTGTGTAATTTTCGAAATGAGAGTTTTTGTGTGTCTAGTGTTGAACTCTACGCAAACTGTGCATTTATATTGTATAAGGCATTGTGTGATTGTCGTGTGTACAAATGTAACTTTGACAAATAAAAAAAATACACATGATTTGTCTTGCATACTGTTGGTGTTTTGTTGTCACATGAGGTGAGATTCTTAATTCTGCTTTCATGGGAGGGGCGGAGGGTTGCAATGCATATAAGATTCTGATATGTTAATAACTATTATGTTTATTGTGATGGACATTCACACCCCTGATCACTCGTCAGAGCCTAGAAGATTCTCTCTTCCACAGACACATGTGACAACAAACTAGGGTAAGGCAGGAGATTTNATCACTCGTCAGAGCCTAGAAGATTCTCTCTTCCACAGACACATGTGACAACAAACTAGGGTAAGGCAGGAGATTTTAAAAGTGGTGAAGGGGTTATCTTATTGTTACAAATAAAGTAAAAGCACTAAGTTAGATGGTTGCAGCTTGTGGTCTATCGCTGAAACTCAGCAACTGCCGACCCGGAGGCCCATCGCACTANAAAATAATGAAATTTATATTGTATGAGCTTTATTTGAAGCAAAGAAAGGGTAACGTCGGTGGTATGAGGTCGTAATGTATATCCAAATAGCTTGGAGTGGTATGTGCAGGTTGAGAGTACAAGGTGTGTAAACTTGTAACATGTGTGACTGAAGCTTCTTTGGCGCGCACAGTCTTCATCAGTGTCTTGCTTTATTAAATATACTAGATCATTGATGTTTCATGTTTGTGTAATTTTCGAAATGAGAGTTTTTGTGTGTCTAGTGTTGAACTCTACGCAAACTGTGCATTTATATTGTATAAGGCATTGTGTGATTGTCGTGTGTACAAATGTAACTTTGACAAATAAAAAAAATACACATGATTTGTCTTGCATACTGTTGGTGTTTTGTTGTCACATGAGGTGAGATTCTTAATTCTGCTTTCATGGGAGGGGCGGAGGGTTGCAATGCATATAAGATTCTGATAGGCTAATAACTATTATGTTTATTGTGATGGACATTCACACCCCTGATCACTCGTCAGAGCCTAGAAGATTCTCTCTTCCACAGACACATGTGACAACAAACTAGGGTAAGGCAGGAGATTTTAAAAGTGGTGAAGGGGTTATCTTATTGTTACAAATAAAGTAAAAGCACTAAGTTAGATGGTTGCAGCTCGTGGTCTATCGCTGAAACTCAGCGACTGCCGACCCGGAGGCCCATCGCACTATTTACACTCTGCTGGCTGTGACCTGGAAAGTTCGATGCACCCCGAGTCACGCTTAGAGAAACTAGGGCAGCTAACCACTAGAAAATTCTTCAGGTAAATACAGAAACTCAATACATCCTGGTCAGCAGCACACGCCGCAAAAGAAGGATCGCGTTGGCAAGCTTTTTGTAACAGATATGCGGTTCCTGGGTATCGCTTGCTTGTCATTCAATTACCTTGCCACCGCCGCTATCAAACTGCTCTGCCCTTCACTTCCACTCGCTCGCACGGGACTAAGCAGCGAGTGTGTATGTAACAATACCACCCTCCTCAAGTATGTTCGTCCCGAACACACTCTGCAACGTCAGGAATGTTTTGAATGACAAGCAAGCGATACCCAGGAACCGCATATCTGTTACAAAAAGCTTGCAGACGCGATCCTTCTTTTGCGGCGTGTGCTGCTGACATTGGATGTATTGAATTTTCTAGTGGTTAGCTGCCCTAGTTTCTCTAAGCGTGACTCGGGGTGCATCGAACTTTCCAGGTCACAGCCAGCAGAGTGTAAATAGTGCGATGGGCCTCCGGGTCGGCAGTTGCTGAGTTTCAGCGATGGACCACAAGCTGCAACCATCAATCTTAGTTCTTTTACTTTCATTAAGACATACATCCCTCCGTATTTGTAACAATAAGATAAACCCTTCACCATTTTTCAAATTTCCTGCCTTACCCTAGTTGGTTTCTTGACCACTTGGTTCACTGTTTGCCAACCACTGCTCAACAAACTACAGTGTGCCAGCGTGTTTAGGGGCATATCTGAGTTGTTGACCTTGGTTTGTTTCCCCTTACCTCAAATACGATCCTTAGGTTGGTGTACTGGGACGAGCCCCAATATCAACTTCCTCTGTGGATACTTTTCTGTGCAATACAAATATTTATAAAATACTTTATATAAAAATGTACAAAGATGGCACATGAAAAAAAAATTACAGGGAAATATATATTTATCTCAGGGCCAGAAACAATGAAAAGACCATACATTTTANAATTAGAGGGAAAAATATATTTATCTCCGGGCCAGAAACAATGAAAAGACCATACATTTTACACATGTAAATGCTTGCTGTATCATAAATTTAAGAAGATAAGCATAATACAATAAAACTCAGTTAAGACTTTTTGAAGGGACTTGAAATATATAACTTATTAAAAGAGTCAAATTATTCAACTTATTAGGCCAGAAAACTTCTTTGAGTTGGAACTTCTTAACAGGACTTCACTGTAATAAGAATTTCATGTAGAGTAACAAACTTGGCCCTTTATATTTTAAATTTCCCTCTACAGATAGAATAAACCAAACTCATTCATAAGCTGGCATGTGGTAGAAGTGCTAAATGTGCCACTACTTCATGTAAATCCCCTGGCCACCCTTGAATATTGCCACCACAGCCGAGGAATGCTTTGCCACCTCGTAGGCAAGAACCATGAATGAAGTCCACACATTAGTGATCANATTACAGGGAAATATATATTTATCTCAGGGCCAGAAACAATGAAAAGACCATACATTTTACACATGTAAATGCTTGCTGTATCATAAATTTAAGAAGATCAGCCAAGAAGATAAGCATAATACAATAAAACTCAGTTAAGACTTTTTGAAGGGACTTGAAATGAATAATTTGACTCTTTTAATAAGTTATATAACTTATTAGGCCAGAAAACTTCTTTGAGTTGGAACTTCTTAACAGGACTTCACTGTAATAAGAATTTCACGTAGAGTAACAAACTTGGCCCTTTATATTTTAAATTTCCCTCTACAGATAGAATAAACCAAACTCATTCATAAGCTGGCATGTGGTAGAAGTGCTAAATGTGCCACTACTTCATGTAAATCCCCTGGCCACCCTTGAATATTGCCACCACAGCCGAGGAATGCTTTGCCACCTCGTAGGCAAGAACCATGAATGAAGTCCACACATTAGTGATCAAATCAATAAAGGCTGTTTATTTCAAACCTGACGCAAGGAAAACAAATCTGATGTTAATAAATACACTAGCGGCGCGCAGCCGCCACAGATGAGTTAGTACACTGTCTCTAGGTGAGACGCGGCCTTGACGAGAGTACACTTGTGACGTGCTACAGGATCTGCAACAAAGAGCATTCTTGGTACAAGTACAGTCTCTTTCTGCATAAGTTAACTAAGTCATATAAAACATTCTCAAGTGCCATCAGATGGCTTAAGGGCCCACATGCCTGGCACTATCGTCTGTTATTGCAGCAAACAGGCAGGGGCTCCGACTCGGGCTGCAGTGTTCTTGTCGTGGGACGGACTTTAGCTGCGACACTGGCGTTTTGTTGGTGGTTGGTCTACAGTACTTTAGAAATGCTATGTTGGGATGCTCCAAAATGGTGCTTATGATGTCTCGAAAGCACCTAACAGGCCTCGCGTAAAATGTGTGTGCTTTCCGTAGGTCAGCACATTGCATGCGTATTAGTGCCAGGTACGTGGGCACTGAGGTAGGAATTGTACACACAATAACAAATCAAATACAATTATTAAATCAATAGATTAATACAATGCACTAAGTACAACTACAAAGTCAATCTAATTGACATATATGGGGGAAGGGGTGAAGGGATGTTGCGCCCTCATGGTGAGACAATACTAAATAGAAAAATGTAGAAAGGACATAAATACCCAGTTAACATTTAGGCCAGGAATGTTCTTGTGGAAGTGTTAATGACTGCAAAATTGTAGTAACGGCCAAGTTTGATTTTTACAGAGTCCAGTTAGCACCGTAAATATGTCCCTATGTACGCAGATCTTACTTGCCTGCCTTGTAACTTCCTCCACCTCTTATGTCACTGTTCACTAAGAAAAAAGTTTGGGGCTAGTTTCTACCGGTTAGGATAATCCTTTACCTGGTTAAGTGATTCATAGCACTGCTTTTTCCCCTCTCGCAGATGAGTAAATGGCTACGATGGGTGCACCAATTGTAATGTTAGTCACATAATGCTTGTAACAGTTCGTGAGGTGGGGGAGGGGGTAGCTTCATGGAGTAAGCAGACACACAGTCCAAGTATACAGTATTTCTGCTGAAGGTGAGCCGTGCCATGAGGTAAAGATGCTCTTCATGTTGAGACACATTGTGTGTATGTGTCGTGNATGCTCTTCATGTTGAGACACATTGTGTGTATGTGTCGTGCTGAGACTGCGCCAGTCGACCTGGACAGTTTCAGGACGTGTGATCTAACACCCAGCGCTGCGGCGAGAGGATGCAGCGCGCCGTGCAGTATCGAGTTAAGTCGCAGCTAAGCAACCAAGTGTCAACACATGTAGTCGAGTTGTTTTCATTCCCATGCAACTTAGCAGTTTCAATTATTTAATTGCTAGGCCCTAAAAGTAATGTGACTCGACTTGCATCAGTAGCGCAATGCCTGCTGGAATATACTTGGATCGATTTTTTGAGTCTCTGCCCATCGCTAAGAAGGAGAAATCCGAACAATTAAATAATCTTTCAAGAGAGTAGCCACATTAAGGGTTCTCCCTGGCTGCAGCTATTTTGCACATTCGAGGCCTCAATGTGCGAGCTTTAAGACAGACCTGTGCCTCATTGCTAGGGTTGTGCGAATGTGACTTTATTAAGTTTAATAACATTTTAGCAAGTTATTCCTTTTGACACATTTGTTGCAAAATCAAACCAACAACAATATAGGGTTTGCAGTATTTACTACAGGGATTCTTGCCTACATTTAAATTTCCATTTTATGGAACTATTTTAGTTAAAAAGTAATGAAAACTAAGATGGCCTACCGGCAAAACTTTTCTTTGCTGGTGCACTACGTCAACGTTCATTAAAACACCCAAATATTAATTTAAATCAAGAATTTTTGTTTCATTACAACTTCTGACAACCAAATTTCTTACCGAAACAAAAATGCAAAATTGTCATTTTTCGTTTTCATTGTGGTTTACAGAATATTTGCACAACCTTACTTGTCGCTACGCACAAGGCACTCGAATGGCGTNTTTTCGTTTTCATTGTGGTTTACAGAATATTTGCACAACCTTACTTGTCGCTACGCACAAGGCACTCGAATGGCGTACAGTGTCTCCGTCGGCAACCCGCTTGAACAGTACTAAGTTGAGACGTATTTTCGTGGCACGCCAATAAAGATAACAGTATAATGTGTCCGAAGTTACTGTACAAGAAATGTAGCAGCTAAAACTGGTTCTGAAAATACTCATTTTGGCCATTTTCATACCCAAAAAATGCTTGAAGTTGAAATGGGNTAGCAGCTAAAACTGGTTCTGAAAATACTCATTTTGGCCATTTTCATACCCAAAAAATGCTTGAAGTTGAAATGGGAACTTGAAGCTTGTCTGTGGTCACTAAATGCTTTCCATGTTCAGACATTCCTACAAAAAGTTTCCAACCATTTTTGAATCATGGTGTTTTCTCCCAAACTTCTGCAATGCACTTCATGCACCAGTCAAGTGGGTCGTTAATATTAAGATCATCTTTGTTTAGAGGTGCATAATTTTTTTTATTCTTTTCTTTGAATTAATCTATTGGCCTCGAAAGCTTCTCTTTAACTGTTCAGAACAAGAGATTTGTGCAAAATGTGTAAACGGGACATGATGAACTGAAACAAGTGTGTGTGTGTGTACGCACCTTGGTGGTGAGGCCGGCTGCGATAGTGTGCGTACGCACCTTGGTGGTGAGGCCGGCTGCGATAGTGTGCGTACGCACCTTGGTGGTGAGGCCGGCTGCGATAGTGTGCGTACGCACCTTGGTGGTGAGGCCGGCTGCGATAGTGTGCGTACGCACCTTGGTGGTGAGGCCGGCTGCGATAGTGTGCGTACGCACCTTGGTGGTGAGGCCGGCTGCGATAGTGTGCGTACGCACCTTGGTGGTGAGGCCGGCTGCGATAGTGTGCGTACGCACCTTGGTGGTGAGGCCGGCTGCGATAGTGTGCGTACGCACCTTGGTGGTGAGGCCGGCTGCGATAGTGTGCGTACGCACCTTGGTGGTGAGGCCGGCTGCGATAGTGTGCGTACGCACCTTGGTGGTGAGGCCGGCTGCGATAGTGTGCGTACGCACCTTGGTGGTGAGGCCGGCTGCGATAGTGTGCGTACGCACCTTGGTGGTGAGGCCGGCTGCGATAGTGTGCGTACGCACCTTGGTGGTGAGGCCGGCTGCGATAGTGTGCGTACGCACCTTGGTGGTGAGGCCGGCTGCGATAGTGTGCGTACGCACCTTGGTGGTGAGGCCGGCTGCGATAGTGTGCGTACGCACCTTGGTGGTGAGGCCGGCTGCGATAGTGTGCGTACGCACCTTGGTGGTGAGGCCGGCTGCGATAGTGTGCGTACGCACCTTGGTGGTGAGGCCGGCTGCGATAGTGTGCGTACGCACCTTGGTGGTGAGGCCGGCTGCGATAGTGTGCGTACGCACCTTGGTGGTGAGGCCGGCTGCGATAGTGTGCGTACGCACCTTGGTGGTGAGGCCGGCTGCGATAGTGTGCGTACGCACCTTGGTGGTGAGGCCGGCTGCGATAGTGTGCGTACGCACCTTGGTGGTGAGGCCGGCTGCGATAGTGTGCGTACGCACCTTGGTGGTGAGGCCGGCTGCGATAGTGTGCGTACGCACCTTGGTGGTGAGGCCGGCTGCGATAGTGTGCGTACGCACCTTGGTGGTGAGGCCGGCTGCGATAGTGTGCGTACGCACCTTGGTGGTGAGGCCGGCTGCGATAGTGTGCGTACGCACCTTGGTGGTGAGGCCGGCTGCGATAGTGTGCGTACGCACCTTGGTGGTGAGGCCGGCTGCGATAGTGTGCGTACGCACCTTGGTGGTGAGGCCGGCTGCGATAGTGTGCGTACGCACCTTGGTGGTGAGGCCGGCTGCGATAGTGTGCGTACGCACCTTGGTGGTGAGGCCGGCTGCGATAGTGTGCGTACGCACCTTGGTGGTGAGGCCGGCTGCGATAGTGTGCGTACGCACCTTGGTGGTGAGGCCGGCTGCGATAGTGTGCGTACGCACCTTGGTGGTGAGGCCGGCTGCGATAGTGTGCGTACGCACCTTGGTGGTGAGGCCGGCTGCGATAGTGTGCGTACGCACCTTGGTGGTGAGGCCGGCTGCGATAGTGTGCGTACGCACCTTGGTGGTGAGGCCGGCTGCGATAGTGTGCGTACGCACCTTGGTGGTGAGGCCGGCTGCGATAGTGTGCGTACGCACCTTGGTGGTGAGGCCGGCTGCGATAGTGTGCGTACGCACCTTGGTGGTGAGGCCGGCTGCGATAGTGTGCGTACGCACCTTGGTGGTGAGGCCGGCTGCGATAGTGTGCGTACGCACCTTGGTGGTGAGGCCGGCTGCGATAGTGTGCGTACGCACCTTGGTGGTGAGGCCGGCTGCGATAGTGTGCGTACGCACCTTGGTGGTGAGGCCGGCTGCGATAGTGTGCGTACGCACCTTGGTGGTGAGGCCGGCTGCGATAGTGTGCGTACGCACCTTGGTGGTGAGGCCGGCTGCGATAGTGTGCGTACGCACCTTGGTGGTGAGGCCGGCTGCGATAGTGTGCGTACGCACCTTGGTGGTGAGGCCGGCTGCGATAGTGTGCGTACGCACCTTGGTGGTGAGGCCGGCTGCGATAGTGTGCGTACGCACCTTGGTGGTGAGGCCGGCTGCGATAGTGTGCGTACGCACCTTGGTGGTGAGGCCGGCTGCGATAGTGTGCGTACGCACCTTGGTGGTGAGGCCGGCTGCGATAGTGTGCGTACGCACCTTGGTGGTGAGGCCGGCTGCGATAGTGTGCGTACGCACCTTGGTGGTGAGGCCGGCTGCGATAGTGTGCGTACGNTAGCAGCTAAAACTGGTTCTGAAAATACTCATTTTGGCCATTTTCATACCCAAAAAATGCTTGAAGTTGAAATGGGAACTTGAAGCTTGTCTGTGGTCACTAAATGCTTTCCATGTTCAGACATTCCTACAAAAAGTTTCCAACCATTTTTGAATCATGGTGTTTTCTCCCAAACTTCTGCAATGCACTTCATGCACCAGTCAAGTGGGTCGTTAATATTAAGATCATCTTTGTTTAGAGGTGCATAATTTTTTTTATTCTTTTCTTTGAATTAATCTATTGGCCTCGAAAGCTTCTCTTTAACTGTTCAGAACAAGAGATTTGTGCAAAATGTGTAAACGGGACATGATGAACTGAAACAAGTGCGTACGCACCTTGGTGGTGAGGCCGGCTGCGATAGTGACGCCCGCCACTCGCAGCATGAAGCGGCCCAGCTCCTTCACGTCGCGGTACAGCTCCATGCAGATGGGGCGTGCCGTCACCAGCCGCACCACTGCGCTCGAGTTCTTGGTGAGGCAGCGCGGCCGCCGCTTCACCACCTCCCCGCTGCTGCGGTGCAGTTGCGCCACCAGCCGCTCGATCACTGCTGGCTCGACCAGCGACTGGTGATGTAGGACCACCTAGCACCACGCAACCTCTCGGTACAGCACGCTCGTAACACGCGTGTCTTGGAAGTGCAGCACGCGTACCCACAGGCAGAAGAATGCCTCACAATTGAAAGACTGGACAATTTTGTGAATTCATTTAAGGGCGAGCTAGTCTTCCAATAATGTATCTTTGTGCTATGTTTACAACTGGGGCCACAGTTTATCAGAAACTACCAGGATGAACAAAAAACAATAACAGACCTGCAAGGTAACAAAGCCTGAATCCCACGTCACCTGGCTCGAGGTAAAAATTGCTACTCACTGGGACAACATCCAATGAACAATTAGCAGAGGCTTGAAAGTGCATTGGACAGTGCAGTTTCCCTACAGGATGCCGAAATCGCAAAAAATTTTCTGTCCTTACCATGTACCATATTTCCTTACAAAAACTGAGGGTTGTCTTTTTCAACACACCACAAATTTCGAAGTCAATGTTTTTTGTCCAAGAAGTGGCAAGTGTAGTCAATATCGTCAGACTAAGACATAACGTGACGCACACATACATATAGGGTTCTGTGAATACTTGGTGGTATGTCGAAACAATAACGAAAAGTCAGAACTTTCATTCTCGCTTTTGGTAAGAAAACTGGTTTCCAAAAGTGTGAATAAAAAATAAAAAATTTCAAGTTCAACAAATATTTGAAATTTTTTGTTTGATCATTCCCTTGTTAGTTTTTTACTATGCAATATTTCTAAAATAACCACACAAAACAAAATTTGAAATGTTCCTATAGTTGTTGCATTAATTTTTTTTCTTTTATTAAGTTCTTCAAGGGTTTTATTCAATCCTTCGCAAATTATTTTTTACATGTGCATAACAGAAATTAAGTTTGTTTTATACTCTAAGACGTCTAATTGGTACCATCCAAGATGGATTTCGTATTTTTAATTGAGTTTACTGGATAATGTACCACAATATGTGTAATAACATTAACAAAAGATTTCTTTTAATTTTAAGATTTTAGTTTAACCGTTTATTAAAGCAGAGTCCCCATAAAATTATATTTTGTTTTCGTTTCAGTTTCAAGAAATTTGGTACAATTTAAATTTTGTTAAAGAGAAAGTACAATTTGCAGAACCGCACACACAATCTCTCCACAGAGCACACTTCTCACACAAACCTGTACTGTAGAGTGCGTATGCCTGCTGTTCCAGGAATAACAATGCCTAATAAATTAAAAAATTGCCTATGTATTTTATTATACTCAAATTTTTCCATACAAAGATTGAGGGTATCGTTTTGCATACTAAATATTTTGTGCCAAAGTGTTTGCTTGGTTGTAGCAAAAATGTTTTTAATCACATGTTTCATTTAGGGTCGTGCAAATGTTCTTTATACAAAAAAATAATTCTTTTCGTTTCAGTAAAAATTTTGGTTGCTCAAATTTGTAACAATATCAGTATCCTTGATTCATTATGAATATTCAGGTGTTTTAACGAGTTTTTATTTTGTGCACCTGTAAAGGAAATTTTTGTCTGTAATCCTATTGTGTTTTAACTTCTTTATAACTAAAATTACTACATAAATTGTAAATTTTAATATAGGCAAGAACCTCTGTCA
>NQII01000834.1:507241-601950 GCA_002778355.1 Clitarchus hookeri | reverse complement strand
CGCCCGTGAGGGCAGGTCAGCGCAGTCGAGAAGTATCATGCAATGCTAGCCTAGGCCGCGTTCGGGCAGGACTAGAACCCCCACATCGGCAACTAGACTTTAATATATCATTTCTCAGCCGGTGTGGGAGGTAGCCGCATTTTAAGTTTCTTCGGGTCAGTTTTTTAAGAACATCATTAAGTAAACGACTGTGGCACTGTTATCTGCAATAGTATATTTAATGGTAAAGGTTCGTACTCTGCATACTGAAACTCCGTCTGTGCGCCTGTGAACTATGTTGCAGAATGTTAAATAAATATATATATATCAAACTAATCTGGAACTTCTTTCTTAAGTGACTGGTGTTCAATTAACTGAGTCTCGTGTTTTTACCTCTGAGCAAGCCGTGGCAACGTAAACAGTCGACAGTAACAAGTGCCGAACGTTAACAACATGGCGTCCACCTGTTAAGCTGTAATATTCTAAATATTAGCTTAACGAGAATAAAGGCGGAACATTACAATATGGCGCCCAACTGTGAGGCAGAAATAATATTTTAAATATCGCTCAACTAGCCAGCGGAACTTTACAACGTGTACACAAAACCTAAGGAATATGGCGTGGTCATGGGAGGGAAAGGACAGAACTGTAACCCGCACTGTTATTGGCTACCGCTGTTGCTATGCACGCGTGGTTGGATAGTAGCTAGATGCTCCGGTGAGGGAGGTCCCATGGTTGGGAGAAAGAGGTGCATAACATAAGAGCCACTTGTGATATCATGTGTCGCACACAGTATAACTCACTAGACACGCGCCAACTCAAATCACTGCGGTTATTGTTTTAAACAAATGTTAACCCTTTTTATTGATGGATGGTTCAAGAGTACCTATTGAGAAATACCTACATATTATTGCCATGAGCCAGTGAATGTATGTATTTTTATTAGGTTTGCATTGCAATTTATTCCATGTTAGCAAGTATATTTTATTATTTTCATAATATTTTGGATTTTTTGACGGTTTCTGTAAACCTCTACTTTAGATCACTGTTTTTGTTACTTACATGTTCGTTATTTGGGGTTTGACTGTATTATTTGACCTGCTACTGTGGAGAACAAGAATCATGTGTTACATAATAAATATACAAGATAATGGCCCACATATACTCCAAGCCCCAAGCTAAGTGCAATGTAAGTTAACATAAAAAACAGAGAGATAAGGCATGAGCTTACCAATTACCTGTATGAGGTTAAAGCTCGCCACTGACGTGGTTAAGGTAGCATCTAGCCTATGACTTGGTGAGGTACAACCTTCCTTACAATAACTACTTGATAAAAACTCACCAATTTCTTGGATGGGATTAAAGCTTCCTTATGACCAAGATTAAACACAAACGCACCAATTTCCTAGACAAGGTCAACCAGGCTACAGTAGCAGCTACGTTGTGACATGACCAATATTAGATACAAACTCACTTATTTCCTAGATGACGTAGGAGCTCGCCCACAACCGGGATGATAACAGCTCACCTATGATCTGTATGAGGCAGGGTCCCTTGTACCATCGCACCAGCTGGTTCTCGGTGGGGGCGGAGATGAGGTTCTGCCCCGTCAGGCCGCTGCAGGGCACGAAGGTGACGTCCGACTCGCGGAAGCCCGCCTGCCGCAGGAAGTTGCCCAGCTTCAGCACGATCTCCCGGAACCTCTCCTCCGACCAGTCCACCGTTTCCAGTTTGTTGACAGCCACGCACAGCTGGCTCACACCTGGAACCAATCACAAGCAGGCCTCCGCTATAGGCTGTCCACAGTAATGTTGGCCCTTTTCAAATGAAACCTATGAAAAAAGCATGATTACACACATATTCACTACCGCACACATTGGCACTCCAGCTCCCAATTTATTTGATAGTAAATTAAGTAAAATAATTCCAAGTATTGATGTTGTATTGTAAACGTAATATTTACAATTATAACTATTTAGGTTGGTGTATTTTACTTTACACAATTTAGAGTACAGATCAGCATATAGTAACATTCTGTAGTTCCTAATTATTGTAGGTTTTCACTTAGCAGATGCATCTATAAAGTTGTTGTGCGCATGGCTATGCAAATTTTACATACGGAGGAAGAGTACACATTGAGGAGGAAAGTTGATCGTAAGCAGAACTAACGAAAGTGCTCAATTAACAGTGAACAGCTCCAGCTGTGTTCCTGCCACAGGTCCAATGTCTACAGCAGACAACAACTCAAGTAGCCGGCACTACACAAACACTAAATAGTGTTTTCTGGCATAATCCTCGGCATTGCATAATAGTCGCACCACCGTTTTTAAATGCTGAAAAGAGTAAAAAAATGTATTGCCTAAAAATTGCTGTCTTTGTTTGTACATTTCCAGACACACCAGAATACACGCAGGTAGGAGACAGTGGCAGTTTTCAAAGGTTGATTTCAAAAGTGCTCACTTTACAGTGAACAGCATTTATCAAGAACACTGACTTTGGCGATATAATTTTTTGCAAGAGATTTGCTATTCATGAGGGTGTTCTTAATCAAACTGCCGTTATTACAATTTCTCAAGCCCTTGTAATGTACATTTACCATAAAACCCTAATGTTTGGTTACAAAAGTTATAATTATTTTTTGTAAAGACAATGATGGGATGACGACTTGTGGGATTGTGAAGCGCACTACAACTCACCCAGGGAGCGCACCAGCAGGGCGTGCTCGCGCGTCTGCCCGCCGCTCTCGAAGCCAGTCTCAAACTCCCCGCGCGTCGCGTCCACCACCATCAGCGCGACGTCTGCCTGTGTCGCTCCAGTGATCATGTTGGGGATGAAGTCCTTGTGGCCGGGCGCATCCAGCAGCGTCACCAGCTTCGACACCGTCTCGAACTTAGACTGCCCCACGTCCATCGTGATGCCCCTCGACCTGCATGTACACACCCCATCCCTTCCTCACTCGCTGCCTTCACCAACCTTTCCAAACGCAGTATTGATCCTGATACAAAACTATTTTCTTATTACACCTTACCTCCAAAAATCAGTGTCATCTTATTTTTGCCAACTACAAAATTCAAAGTCAATATTTTTGTAGGAGCAGTAGTAAGCAACAGTTTAAATTTTNCACTCGCTGCCTTCACCAACCTTTCCAAACGCAGTATTGATCCTGATACAAAACTATTTTCTTATTACACCTTACCTCCAAAAATCAGTGTCATCTTATTTTTGCCAACTACAAAATTCAAAGTCAATATTTTTGTAGGAGCAGTAGTAAGCAACAGTTTAAATTTTTAACTGAAAATTTGTTTTTGTACAGTACATGCAACTTTATAAAATCGTTAAAAAAATTAACATAATTTACTTCATAATCTGAAAACTATAGCGTTAAACAAAGAAAGTACTGTTTCAATGTGTTTAGGTTTTAATATAATGTGTATAACATATTCAAAGATTTTTGCACAGGTTTTTTGATATCTTTTTGCTATCACAAAACAAAACTTTTAATTTCCAATCCAGCAAATGTTTCTATTCTAAAAACGTATTTCATTACTGCATCAACGGACAGACATACAAAATGTTAATTTAAGAAGTGAACACTTGTGATGACCCAGCTTACTTCATCCTCAGTGTATACTCACACAGCTACAGGTGACAACGGCCACTGAGCCACACTTCACCTGCACCTGCTGTGACGCTGGTGCACATGCTGCCATATACCGACACTTGTCACGTTCTTACAACAATAACAATGTTCAATTACACCAATACTTCTGTAATGTGTACCAAACAAACTGCAAGCAACTTCAATAGCCACCAATCTAACCAGCGTCCTTAGTAAGACAAAGGCATGGGGCCACTTCCCCTACCCCTGCATCAACACTAGATACTGTACACAGATATGCCACATCACTAAGTACGCAGCAAGTGAGTTCATTTACATAAAACAAACAACCTCCTTGTACCAGTTGCAGTACAGCATAATATGTGTTATGAGGCAGGTAAGTAGGTACGGTCTAACGTCTTGTTCACAGCGATGTCGGAGACGGAGCAAGTCGCTCAGAGAAGCAGGAATCGGCCGTGGCCTGTCGTAAGGAACCATTTCAGAATTTGCCTGGAAAGATTTAGGAAAACCTTGGAAAACAGAAATCAGGATGGCTAGACCGAGAATTGAACCCGCGTCCTTCCAAATGNGAAAGATTTAGGAAAACCTTGGAAAACAGAAATCAGGATGGCTAGACCGAGAATTGAACCCGCGTCCTTCCAAATGTGAGTCCGAAAGTTAACCACTGCAACACCTCGCTCGGTTTTTTTGCGGGGTTCGATTACTTGTTTGCGTAATGTAATTTTGGTTTCTCTTTCAATGTAATTTTTCTTAACATTAACTTCAAAGNAGGTTCGATTACTTGTTTGCGTAATGTAATTTTGGTTTCTCTTTCAATGTAATTTTTCTTAACATTAACTTCAAAGTCTCTCTTTGTATACTCTGTAAATTTTATTTCCATATTATGAGGCCTAGGTAATTATTTAAAATTTAACTTTAAGTTATGGTAATTAATTTCTGAATAGTAATTTTTCTGTTTCAGTTTTGGCTGTAATTTAAGTCTGTCCAAGTAGTTTGGCATTGCCTCTGGGACTTGGAAGCCACGTACATCTTCCTTGGTGCCAGGTAGGTTGCTGGCCTTGCCGGGAAGTATGACATTGTTTGGTGGAACTTTTGAACACAGCAGACGCTGCTGCCTATCTCTGGATTTTTAATCAATAAATACCCAGCGTCATTATAACTTTTCGCTTAGTTATGTTTCCACCATCTTGTAATGTTAATTTCAGGATGCCCAGGCATGCACAAGAGACGCGAGGGCTTAGAACAATATTTTAATTATTGAGTGTATGAATCTCTACAGGAGATGACACAGCTCAGCCATTTTGATAAGCATGATGCTGCAGTCACTAGTGATGATAACGTGATTATACAGCTGCAGGGGCTATTTGATTTCTGAACTGTAGTTCTTACACTCGCTCCACGTACTGTATTAGTGTTTCGTGAACTTGTAACATGTTTCGCCTGGTAAGTAACAACGAGGCCTTGGGATACGCTCCCGACTGAAGCTACCGTACAGAGGCGTGGTCACAATTGTTTATAACGAAGATACAGGGTCCAAACACAAAGTATGTGTCAAGTGCACCTAGGGTGAGACAGAAGTCAAGTACCGTACGAACACCGCTCATCTGTTTCTAAGAAGTGCAAAGTAGTCGCACGCTTCTCACCCAGCCACACTGACATGACTACATTCACGAGCACCTAATCACCCGTGGTTCGAGACCCACTATGATGTTGGGGGTCTCATCATCTCTGTCCATAACCGTGCACAATGAAACTTTACCATCAATGTTATTCCAGTCGCCTGGTAAGAAGCCAGTCTGTGTGTAGAAGCAACCGTTCTGATGTGTGTTTTCCACTGTCATTGCTGTGAGTGTGTGTTTGAATCCTCTACACACGCCAGGTGGCTCGTCTGACTTAGGAAATGCTTTACTGTACTGGTACGATACTTCAAACTCTTTCTGTACGAAGCAGAAATTGCAAGAAGAAAGAGTAGTAGAGAGGATGAAGGAGCATGCACGCACCGCTCTTCGCCAGTCTCGTCCAAGATCCAGGCGTAGAGGAAGGACTGCTTGCCGAGCTTCTTACTCTCCTGCTCATACTTGTGCATCGTCTTCTTGTTGACCTGCCCCAGCGAGAAGAGCAGGTGTCCCATCAGGGTGCTCTTGCCCGCGTCCACGTGACCAACCACNTCTTGTTGACCTGCCCCAGCGAGAAGAGCAGGTGTCCCATCAGGGTGCTCTTGCCCGCGTCCACGTGACCAACCACCACCATGTGCAGCTGGTCCTTGCTCTGGCCACGCTCCTGCTGGTACAGAGCCATCACGTCCCCCTTGTTGGCGGCTGGTCTGCACACACCAAGGCAACCTACCGGTCCAGTATGACCACTCTGCTGCTACTTACAGCATATACCACATTTCAACACTCAGGAGTTGCACTTTGTTGAATTAACAGGAAATTATATATGAAATTGTATCTATATTAATAATTCTATATTTTGTGTAATGGTAAGCTTTAATCTCTAAGATAACACTGTTCTCTTTACCTGTATCATGAATATCCGGCACATTTCCTTGTTGCGCCTTTCCCTTCTTTGTCCACAGCGACCCACTTATAAGTACGAGTTCAGTTGAGAGATTTGGGTGGCTCTTAACCAAGAGGTCATGAGAGCCGATGAGGATTAAATGAGGTGAGAATGGAACAGCGCCAGAATGCAAGGGTGGGGGAAACAGGAGATCCCCGAAACAACCTGCCGACCAGCGACATAGTCCGACATGATTCCCACTTGCGAAAATCCAGGAGGGACTCGGCCGGAGATTGAACCCGGTTCGCCTGGGTGGGAGGCGAGCAGTCTAACCGCTCAGCCACCGCTGCTCCTGTATAAGACCCAGCTGTTATATATCATTGACTTTCCTAAACTGTGAGAACTGTTTACTTGCAAGTAAAATGACACCAAATTATACAGTTTCATTCCAGAAATGCAACTTTGTTTCTCCTCTAACACATTCAAAACCACCATTGTGAAGAAACTATGTATTGATAGGGATTTTCCCTGGAAAATCTATTACACTTTCAATAATGCCATTAAAATAATTACTGCATATAATACTATCATGTAAAATATTATTCCCGTGCGCACTTTATTTTTCAAATTATCATGCTTTCAAAATGTATAATTTTTGAACTCTTTTGTAAACAATCAAAATGGGTTGCTATTGGCTAACATTCGCTTGACATAGTTGTGCATGTTTTGGTCTCATATTAACGTCTGCATATGCGCACACGTATTTTCGGCCGGTTGCCGTGGATTACAGAGAAACTTTGAAAAAGGGATGATACTGTGTAATGTCGTAGACGTCAGGTTTGGCGACTGGAAATCACAGTTCGGTGTTACTCACTCAGTAAAAACACGAAACTTAAATAAAGGTGCCATATTATAATAAAATTAATTAATTCCAAATTTTAAATTATTTCCTCCATATATTTATTTCAAGTTAAAAAATAAACAGTTCACATTCTTCAATTTATTAATGCTGAGTCACAAACAGTCAGCTTAACGAGACAGTCGAAACACAACAGTGTTGCAGTAGTTAATTTACTATGCATGTCGCCCATAACTCACATCNTCTTGTTGACCTGCCCCAGCGAGAAGAGCAGGTGTCCCATCAGGGTGCTCTTGCCCGCGTCCACGTGACCAACCACTACCATGTGCAGCTGGTCCTTGCTCTGGCCACGCTCCTGCTGGTACAGAGCCATCACGTCCCCCTTGTTGGCGGCTGGTCTGCACACACCAAGGCAACCTACCGGTCCAGTATGACCACTCTGCTGCTACTTACAGCATATACCACATTTCAAAACTCAGGAGTTGCACTTTGTTGAATTAACAGGAAATTATATATGAAATTGTATCTATATTAATAATTCTATATTTTGTGTAATGGTAAGCTTTAATCTCTAAGATAACACTGTTCTCTTTACCTGTATCATGAATATCCGGCACATTTCCTTGTTGCGCCTTTCCCTTCTTTGTCCACAGCGACCCACTTATAAGTACGAGTTCAGTTGAGAGATTTGGGTGGCTCTTAACAAAGAGGTCATGAGAGCCGATGAGGATTAAATGAGGTGAGAATGGAACAGCGCCAGAATGCAAGGGTGGGGGAAACAGGAGATCCCCGAAACAACCCACCGACCAGCAGCATAGTCCGACACGATTCCCACTTGCGAAAATCCAGGAGGGACTCGGCCGGGGATTGAACCCGGTTCGCCTGGGTGGGAGGCGAGCAGTCTAACCGCTCAGCCACCGCTGCTCCTGTATAAGACCCAGCTGTTATATATCATTGACTTTCCTAAACTGTGAGAACTGTTTACTTGCAAGTAACATGACACCAAATTATACAGTTTCATTCCAGAAATGCAACTTTGTTTCTCCTCTAACACATTCAAAACCACCATTGTGAAGAAACTATGTATTGATAGGGATTTTCCCTGGAAAATCTATTACACTTTCAATAATGCCATTAAAATAATTACTGCATATAATACTATCATGTAAAATATTATTCCCGTGCGCACTTTATTTTTCAAATTATCATGCTTTCAAAATGTATAATTTTTGAACTCTTTTGTAAACAATCAAAATGGGTTGCTATTGGCTAACATTCGCTTGACATAGTTGTGCATGTTTTGGTCTCATATTAACGTCTGCATATGCGCACACGTATTTTCGGCCGGTTGCCGTGGATTACAGAGAAACTTTGAAAAAGGGATGATACTGTGTAATGTCGTAGACGTCAGGTTTGGCGACTGGAAATCACAGTTCGGTGTTATTCACTCAGTAAAAACACGAAACTTAAATAAAGGTGCCATATTATAATAAAATTAATTAATTCCAAATTTTAAATTATTTCCTCCATACATTTATTTCAAGTTAAAAAATAAACAGTTCACATTCTTCAATTTATTAATGCTGAGTCACAAACAGTTAGCTTAACGAGACAGTCGAAACACAACAGTGTTGCAGTAGTTAATTTACTATGCATGTCGCCCATAACTCACATCNTAGCTTAACGAGACAGTCGAAACACAACAGTGTTGCAGTAGTTAATTTACTATGCATGTCGCCCATAACTCACATCGCGAGACACTTACGAAGGCAGGAGGGACGTCAGTTCCCTCCTGGCACCCTAGCGACCTCCCACACCGATGGAAATAATTTAGTAGAAAAAGGTTGTCAGCCGAAAATTGAAGTTAAAAAAAAAAGTAGAAGTCACGGGTGCTTACCAGTGTGGGGAAAATTTTCCACGCTCGACGTGTCTTTGCAGAGAGCTGGTTGTCAACTGCTAGTGAGCGGCAGACGCAACCAGCATAAANATTTTCCACGCTCGACGTGTCTTTGCAGAGAGCTGGTTGTCAACTGCTAGTGAGCGGCAGACGCAACCAGCATAAAGCACCACTTGCTCTACCCCCACTCCTCACACCAGGGTGGCAAAACCTAACCAAATAAGGGCAGNCCAGCATAAACCACCACTTGCTCTACCCCCACTCCTCACACCAGGGTGGCAAAACCTAACCAAATAAGGGCATGGCATGGTACGGAATCCCTTCGGAAACCGTGCGAACCCCCATCGCAACCACCGTCCCACGCCAGCCAAACTGCGTTGTATTAAATAATTGAATTTCTAGAACATTCTCAAAGGAAAAAATGTCTACGAATGTGGTAAAAGCCTTTATCTCCAACTGCTGGCACTGCAACTTTCGAAAAGCAAGCGCATCACATAAACATTCTAACACGGCCAAAACTTTAAATACTGATAAGCAATTATAATTCCTCACAAAACAAAAGAAAATCAACCAAATGTCCCAATTAAATAATTAGATAATTAGTAACTGCATCATACAACTGTTTATGGAAATGTATGTTTCTTGCAGAATATACCGATACTATCAACATAATTTAGCTTCAACTGCCGTCGCCTTCGTCGATGTGTGAAATGTAGTCTGAGTTTCAAAACAGCAGTTTAGTACAGCAATGCGCAGGTAAACACCTTATTCACGAATAACCACTTTTCTTTTAGACTCATGTCGTTATGCATAATTTTAATATTTTACTGCAGACACATGCCTCACAATTCTCAAAACCGTGAAGCCTTTTGTGGGCACATTTGACGAACATTCTATTTCCATATGCATATTAAATAGTAATGTCATTTTGGAATCCCAGTTTTTTTTAATTAGTCCTAAAAAATAAGAATAAGATTAAGCATCTACAGATTGAACTAGCATGACACAAGTTTTATTAAAGAAATATTTTTAACAGAGGACTAAGTAATGGGCATAAACAGGAGCTTAACCTCAAAATTATGAAGCAATTTTCAACAATAACACTATTAGCATTTATGTCTGACAAAAGACGTTTTCATATTTTAATAACAAATTGAAAGAAAACATACCTCTTATATTGTGTAAACCACAAAGTTTTAATGAAACACAAAGGCAATTTCAGGTCGAACAGCCTTTAAAAAGTAACAATACTGTGTTACGGATTAGGCGAGTGCAATTACTGTGATAAAACACATTTACTTAATGCTGAAATCATTTTCACACACAAAACATGTACTTTGTTTTTTCACTTAAACTATTCGTAAGTATCTTCTCGGGAGTACATTTCATTGTATTTTTGTTCAGTGGAACTATGTAACACTTACTGGTGTTCGATGACACAGTAATAACATTAAAATCCTCCGAAATAACAAAATATATAATAAAAACTCCAAATGCACACGTTACCCGCTAAGGCATTTGAATGTAAACTGCAAAGCCCAACATGTATACTGACGTCACAGCACAAAAAATTAAGGTGGAGTCCATTTTCCCGTGCATAATTGTCTATTTTAAAATGTGTTATTTTCAAGTTACACACACATAAATAAAGAAAGGACCACAGCATGAGTCTTACAATTTATCAAACTATCACATGGTAAGCAGAAAAAAGTAGGAAAAATCAGTATCGTATTTAATAAATAATCCAGCATATAGTTTGTATTTATTAGTTGGATGTTCACCTCAATGGCTTATGTCACTATTTTTCTACCTTCAACCTCGAGGTCCGTGTTCAATTCCTGGCAGAACCATGGATGAAATTCTTAGACATAAGTTTAGGGAAGTTGGGTTTTACTCTAAAATTAAAATATTCAAAACCGCTCCATATCTTGCACTATAAGTTTGCACCCATCCAAATTAAGTTTGTCGTCAGACCCTTCCAGAGCGCCTTAATTCCTAGCCCAGTCCCCGTAACCCTCCGAGAACACCTGGTGTATGCATGTGTGTGGGTGCATGTGTGTGTCTGGCAGCATGACCGTCGGCCAGAGACATGGTCCTGACGTCAGTGGAGAACCATACTCTCGAACCCCTCAGGTTCAGTGAGCAAAACTAAATAACATCACGTAAAACTAAAACTAAACTGGCAGGGAAATTATGTATGAATAATTATTAGAAAGGGATTGCTCTGTCTTGTGTTTTACCTTGTGTACTCTGTGATTGGGTATTAGTAGTTATCAGACGTTGGGAGGTTCGCCTACCTGCGGCCATGTTGAGGCAGTCCTGATAGGGTCGTGACATAGGACAGGCATATTACACAGGGCCCGCAACTCTTGTCGAACTGAGGTAGTGTACTTTGGTTTAACTGTTTTCGGACCTTTCATTATAGACTTTATTATATTTCGGGCACGTTTTCATGACTGCCACTTAGGGTTAGGGGTAATCTGTATTTCTGTCAGCACCACGTGGTAGACGGTGTCCATTGTGTTAAGATAATTATTACGCACAATCTAGGTCAGAGACTAGTATGACTGACTAGAACAAACTAAATGTACCACGTGGTGATCGTTATGTATATGTAGTGCCTTCAGGATGGAGCTAATAAAGTCCTGTAATCATCATACTCTGGGTCAGTATTTCCTTGGTTCTGAAACTATCCAGGCATGCGGTGTGACCAACAACACCGTGAAGAATATCAGTGCGTGCGCAGCCGCCAGTACAGGGCAAGTTGCAGTCGCTAAGGCCTCGCCGGCCGCCACACGGGCTAGAGAACCATCCCTGTAGATTTCAGGCAGACTCTGCGAGCAGCTGGCATAGGGCAATTCAAACCTAAGTCAATCGCAGTCAGCGAGGGCCTGTTTACCGGGTTCGCATCCCCCAGAAGGTGACAAGTTACAGAGGTCTGTTCAGCAGAAGGCGTTATTTGTTTGAAATAGTTTATAACTGATATGGAAGCAGTGTTAAACTGGATATCTGCACTTTGCATTACCCGGTTTTAGTAACACTACGTCACATTCTCACTGACTTGCCACTGATAAGCTCCTATGCAATTAAAGCCAGCTAAAATTACATTAGAAATGAAGGAATAGTAGTGAACAATATAATGTGAATAATACACTGTAATTAATTTTGTACCGTACAATTACAAGTTTGATTCTTTTTTATCATTTACTTTTCAGTTTCCTCAAAATTGGTGGCATACGAGGTCCATTTTTTGTGATAGGCCAGACTGGCCCGCCAGTTTGATGCACATAAGCAAATATGTGCATTTGAACACCACAGGGTCTCCTCGCAATACTGTCATTGAAGTAAACACTCCACCACAGTTTCTTCAAGTTTCTTCCTAATTTTCTTGATATCCTTGACTTGCGTACAGAAACAAAGATATGGCGTTGACATATTACGTACAATATTTGACATGTCATGGCCAGAAAGTAATTTGGAATACAAGGACAAGACATCACAAAATATAACATCTCACTGAAAAACTTACAGTGTACAATCCTTTGGCAGTGAGTTTCATAAATGATCCATTTGAAGAGTTTTGTGTGTTACAACTAGAGTTCACTGACCAGCCGCAAGTGTTCGCTCCGAAGCAGGCAACATATATCATTAGCTAGTGATAGCTGGATGTCTAGCAAGGGGAGAGGAATCAAAACAATGATTCACAATGCATTGTTCATACATGCACCAGGAGAAAGTGTGGAACTATTAGAAATCTGTCTGTGTCAAATGTGTTTCTATATAATGCTTGTACAACACAACCCAGTCTAATTTGCCAGTAATTCACACATCATTTCAATAAAACATTAGTAAGTGGAAATATTTCTTGCAGTTCACAGCCAACTTTACAAAGTGAGGCAATCAATGTTAATTTTCAATTTTACGCAGTGTCTTAATCTGCACCCGCAACTTAAGCTTCCGCTCGACGTCTCACCACATCAGGATCAAGACTCAGCACGNGTCTCACCACATCAGGATCATGACCCAGCACCACAGGTATTCACTGCTACGACACTGATGCCAACTCAACAAAACCATGATAATATTATGTCTTGCTATGTATATCAATATTTTTGTGACATTCAAACAACTTATAATTTCATGTTAAACTAAAAAAAGTGCAAAATAAATTTGAAAAATTAATTATCTTGTTACCTTTGTCAGCTGTAGAAACATTAACGCACACAAACTGAGCCCTTCAGAATGTTCCAACAAGACAACATGAACACAGCAAACTTCAAAACTTGCCTATAGTATCACATGTCAATGAAGACAATGAGATTGTGATGTCATATTCGCGGAGAAACACAGAATGTCAAGGCACGACCCACCTTGGCGTGGTCTTCCCCTCGTCCTTGGACACAAGGCTCTTCTTCTCCCGAGTGTCTGTGCTCGCGAGCTCCGCCTCCCTGTCAGACACCGGGGACTGCGACCGGGGCGACGGCGTGCAGGACAGCTGCTTCTGTCCATCTGCGCTTTCTGCAACCAGCCACGTTCCTCGATACAACTACACTCCCGGACAACAAACATCTCCCCAACCTGGCGAGCATGCACGTGCAGCTTGGAAACACACCTCTAGTCCTTCACTTTACCTGCTTCACGCTGTCGTCTCACACTGCGATCACTAATTATGAAAATATTACTTTTTAACTCACGACTAACATATACGTTGATTTTGCACGACTTTGGTTTGAAAGGTAAAACTCCTTTTAACAATTTTAATTATTTTTCCTGAAATTAAAAATTGTTACTGCCTCTGATTTAACTTATCTTTGTAAACTGCCAAAATAGCAAGAAGGATACACATGCATGTGTTGTGTGTGTTGTATGTGAACACAGTGATATTTGGAATTTGGTTTACAGTTGTATTATTTTATCTTTAATTTTATTTTTAACAATGCTTATCTCTATCACAACTTTTGTTTAGTTTACAAACACCTGATTATTCGTACTATTCAGGTTTTTATCCCTCAATATCTGCCTGCAAGTACAACATTTTGTTTTTATAATTTTCACAATTGTTTTGCTTGGTTACGTAGTGTGAAAATATTTTCTCAATTTGTTTTACAGTCTTTTCATTGGTTCTACTTTATCATCCGTGTAAGTAATGGGCAAAGTCCAATTAAATTCTGAAAGTAACTTAGTTGCTGCACTGTGGTTAAACTTTCAAGAAACAACCAGTACGTTTACTCTTACAAACACCAGATCTACAATTTCAATGTAAATAAATATAAATGTGCATGTACATTTGCAAGGCCGTAAGTCCATATACTTATGGTAAATTATTCAAATGCTGTTTCATAAAAAAATAATCTAAACTCCTCAGCTGCCTTCAAGTCGCAGTTGGATACTTTCATAAACGAAAAAAAAAAAATGGGGGGAGGATTGCGACACTTGTTCCTACTGAAACAACGTTTGCAGTGCGTCGACACACAACACTCACCTGCGTGCACGTCAAAGCCCTTGACGGTGGTCGCTACGGGGCCCGGGGCAACCACCTTCACCGTCGGAGCTGCCTTCCTCTCCGCCAGCTCCTCCGCCTCGTCCCCAGCCTCCCTCTGCGTGCCAGGGGGCGGCTCCCCACCTGACCGGCCATCCCCGGGGACTCTCGCCTGGGCCCCACCTGCACACAGTCGACACTCGTCCAATACACCAGCTGGCTTAATGCTTCCCACAGGCCACGTGATTGTCGGACACCTCGCTGTAGTGTACGTTCATATACACCGTTCAAGGTTAATTGAGCACTTTCGAAATCCCTGCTTAGAATATACTTTTCCCCTAATTTCGTTGTATCTTTCCAACTTACGTAAAATTAACGTTTCCACGGACCATCTCAATTTGCTCATTTGCCATTCCATGAGAAACCAAGGAATTGTTAAAAATATAGACGTGCCATTAGTATGCAGATTTGTACTCTAATTTGTGCAGATAAAAAAGAAACGCTAACTTCAACCGGCCAGAAATTTAAGCATTACTCTCGAAGTGCATCATCAATATTGAGAATGATATTTGCTGGCACTTATGGGGCTTGCCTACCTGGAGCTTTCGCACAAGAGGCTGAGAAGTGCGGGAGCAATAAGGACAACGCTACCAGGTGCAGCAGGTGTGGCCTCACCATTGCTGCTAGGTGCAGGGCTCTGAACTGGCGTGCAGTGTTCTCCTAGCGCTACGTGTATCTACCAGACTTCAAGCAGTGACCCTATAATTTTATTGGTGGAAAATCTGCAGCAAGGTTCAGTGCAGCACCCATGAGTATCTTTGTAAATTCGACACACATATTTTGAGATAATGCACTTTAAAAAGACAGTTTTTAGTTATGTTGGAATGCTTCAAAAATAGTATTTCTAATGCGTGTGATGTCTTGAAAACACTTGACAGGCTTCGTCTGTAATGGGTGTTCTGTTTGCAGATCACCATGTTGGACGCACGTTACATAGGCTTGTGTTTCAAACGCAATGCAATGCAGATCCAAGCACCAGGTAGTTATGTCCCCGAGTAGGAGCCCACCACATCAGTAAGGCAGCATATAGGTACACTTATAAACAGTCATTTACCTTGTGTTAACTTTTGTTAATAGTAATAGATAAGCTAAGCTGGCACTGCTTCATTACCACTGATTTTTGCAGCGGAAATATGCAATTCCAACGTTACCAATACTAAAACAACATATTTTCATTTTCAAATGATGTGAGTACCAGCACATGATAGTTGTATTAGTTAAAGAAATGTTTTTTCCAAGTATGGTAAATCTTTACCCCAGACGCCGGCTGTCCGATAGGCAGCATTGCTATTAACAGCCAGCCATTTGTGACTGCAGAAGGGGAGAGGAGTGGAGTGTAGATATTCAGGCTTCTCTTAACGAGATACTGAGAGCCAATGAAAGTGAAACGAGGCAGATATGAGCTGTGCCAGAATGCTGGGGCGGAGTAAACGGGAGATCCCAGACAAAACAGAGGCAGCCTCCAGCATGGTTCCCAGGTGCAGGAAAAGCCCTGCCCGGGAATGGAACAGTATTCACCGTGGTGGGAGGCAGTGGTCCAACCACAACCTAACTGCACTAGTCGAGGCTTCAGACCACCACACACGTCACACTCAACTATCTTTCATTGTTTTTTAACACTGTGTAATTTTATCTGGTAGGTCGATGCAATATTATCAGTTATAAAATGTATCAATTTTTAAGTTCCATATTTTAAAAAATAATAATGTCTATGACCATTCTCATTTTATGTCATAAGGAGCCAAATAAGGAAAATGTTAATAATCATCATTCTAATTTTCATACCATGCACCAGTCAAGTTGAGGTTTTCAACTGGGTGTGGGCCTCCACCCAACTAAGATATTCGCAGCCCTCAGTTTGATTGTATCCCACCAAATTGTACCCCATATGTAGTTTTGCAATCGTCCAACCTAGTAGATTGAAGATGTGCGGCTAACCAATTAATTTTGTCATGTATTATCACAACCTGATTTCCTTTAATACTATCACAGTCAATATGTTTGTGAAGCGACTGGCGCTCTGAGTGTACGCAGCCCTGCACCACGTTTGTAGTGAGACAATTAGTGTCAATATTCTAATTACTTGGTGTAATAAGTATAGCCAGTACATTTTGTTTATTGTTAGTAGCCCAACTTAGTGCTCGTGCAATGTATCCTACTGACAATACCAAGATTGAGGTGATAGTTGTGGCTTACTGACAGCACTGAAGTGTTCCTATCTGCTTCCACCCGAGTTTGTAAGATGTGCATTTCCAAGATCCACACCTGGATCTACGCTCTAAGGGATCACAGTCACCGTCCAAAACATTTCTTGTAAAATTTCATAAATAAGTAAAACTTTTCATTCAGACATAAACCACGATCGCAGAATGCTTCGACCCTCTTCGGTGATGTCACAGTAACAGCTGATGTGCAATGTTTGGAAATATTCACAGCCATTGAACCACGTTGATGAACTACCCCTAGCTGCCACTTATGGTGAATGTTGAGCCCTGAGGGAAGAGCGGTGCGTTTGTCCCACTTTGTGCTAATGCTGTGCATGTGTGGATGCGACGTGTACTTGTTTGATGAACTGTCATTGGTCGATGTGCCAATTTTTTTTGGTTCCTTCTGTACATTTCTGCATTCTGAGTTATCAGGTGTTGGTCACGGAGAGGAGGGGGTGTGGCAGAGCGAGAGAGTGGAGAGAGTTGGGCGGCTCTTAACATCGAGGTCTTGAGAGCCAATGAGGGTGAAGAGAGGCGAGTGTGGAGCAGCACCGGAATGCAAGGGCGAGGAAACAGGAGATCCCCGAGAAAACCTGCCGACCAGCAGCATCACCCGGCACGATTCCCCGATGCAAAAATCTGGGGCCGACCTTGGCAAGAATCAAACCTGCCTTGGTGGCACGCAAGCAGTCAAACCACTACACCACCACGGTCCCAGGGTTGTGGCGGAGTGTCCTTTATTAGCACCCCTGTTTCTCACTGGCACGCAGAGAGAGTGATGCAGTCATGTTAAGATAAGTAATTGCCCTTCAGGTAAGAAGAAGAATTTTTTGTGTCTGTGTGGATTTTGTAACATTTTGAATGTACATTTTAATTTTGGCAGGTTGCCCCATGTGTACTTGTGTGCCAAAAAAAAGTTTGTTTGGAGAGCTGAGGTTGATGGCCGTGATAATTACAATTGTGACTGGTGTGAAGGCCTTTACATTTCATTTGTATATTTTGCTGGGCGAGATATGAAGTTACTATTATAATCAAGCTGGTTTTTTCTCGCCAGAATGGCGGTGATGGTGGTAGTAAACATGTATCTGTGTGAGAAGTAAGAACTGGTAGCCAATGTTTGCAACGAATGTGGTTGCAGTTGGCGTGACCAAAACACCAAATGCTTAGTGTAACTAGAACCTGAGTAACCGCTGTTACCACGGTAACCACGGTAACCACAGCGGTATCAGAACAGGGTCTCTCATACGGAGAATTTACTTTTCCTGCCAGGTCCAGTTAGAAATAAAACTATAACANGCGGTATCAGAACAGGGTCTCTCATACGGAGAATTTACTTTTCCTGCCAGGTCCAGTTAGAAATAAAACTATAACATGAAAAATTTTTGTAAACTGTTCTACCTAATAAACAGCTATAAATTGGTATGTACCTGAAAAAAAATCCAGTATGTTTGTAATAAGTCAAAGCTAGCTTTTTTTTTTTTACATTGTATTTCCAATGTTTAATTTCAACACCCGCACATAATTTTGTAAACGCTTTACTTACGATTATAAGTTTGTATTTTTTGTATGCCTATTGAAAAAAATAAAGAAAACAAAATAAAACAGAACAAGAAATCAATGTTTGTTGAATTCACGTCAGGGAAGGGAAATTGGGCTTAATCAATCCATTTAAAGATATTATATTTTATACCGTTTCTTTGTTTGATAAGTAATTAAAGCTGGTATTTTGGAAATTTATTTATTTCCTCCATAACAGAGGAGACTGCACGAAACAGGCCTTATGGCGGTGGCAGTCCCGGTTTTCCCGGGTACGTGCTACGAAACCAAAAAGGCAATGGCTATGGCCTGTATTAAAGAACCATCTCAGCATTGACATAGCGATATTTCAGGAAAGCATGGGAAAAATGAAATGAGGGTGACCGGACCAGGCATCAAACCCACATTCTCGTGAACGCGAGTGCAGTATGTCAGCACCGCGCCACCTCGCTTTGTGCTCGATAGTGGTGGTTATGCACTACGACGATGAAGCCACTCCACCACCAGGCCACACAATGTACAATATACTGCTCAGAGTGCACACACATGCTGGCAGTAAGGTGTGTGCACTTATCTAAAGTACGAGTGTGTCAAGAAACTCAGTTTTCCTGCTTTTAAAATTCAAAATGTATGCTTTTGCAGAGTTAAGAAATTACATTTCAGAANGTCAAGAAACTCAGTTTTCCGGCTTTTAAAATTCAAAATGTATGCTTTTGCAGAGTTAAGAAATTACATTTCAGAACATAACATTACATATGCTGAAATAAGTATTGCTNGTTTTCCGGCTTTTAAAATTCAAAATGTATGCTTTTGCAGAGTTAAGAAATTACATTTCAGAACATAACATTACATATGCTGAAATAAGTATTGCTACGACTGCCTCTGCACACCATTTCTTGACACAGGAAGTGTGCGTACTACCCACAAGGAAGTGCCAGATTGCAATACTATTTGAAGGAAGGCAAATGTCACCAAGAACAAAAAATGAGACCGGCATGAGCAATATCTATTGCGCTACACATACTAACATTTCTCAGTATGACATCAGGCCACCATGTTTGCAAATAAATTCTGCCAGACGCCACGGCATGGAGTTGCAGAGGTTGCCAATGGTGTCCTGTGATAACCTGTCACAAGAAGCTTGAATATTCGCTCACAGTTTCAGCAGATTTTGTGGTAAGGGTGGAGTCACGATAGATCAGCCGGTAACATTTAGGGATAAGTGTGACGACGTGTCTGACCATAACAGAGCATCCATGGCTTTTGAGATAGCAGCAGTATGCAGACGAGCAATATCCCACCAGCATGGGCGTTCCCATACGGCAGGGCCACTGGTTGCAGGACGTCGTGAACGTACAGTTGGGTTGTCGCCTCCACACAGCTGCATTGCTCGTCGTCACCAAGACTAAAGCGAGACTCATCGCTCACCCTCTGCAGCTGGTCATCACACAATTGTAATCTATGGTGATGATGATGATGATGTGTTAGGGCAGTCATTGTGATAAGTCTGTGTGCCTGTAGTCATAAACTGTGAAGCTGTTAAGATACCCGACTGTCTCGTTTAACAAACATTTCTTTGCACGTATCACGATTGTTTTCATCGTGCCCGCCTGTGATAGTTTTCCGATGGCGGAAGACTCCGCGCTAAGCTGGGTGGATTGATGGCTGGCCGGGGCAAGAGCAACTACATTGCCCAGCATAGCTGTGGTCGATCCCAGACAACTGGGTCCTGTTGCAGTCTTGGATACCGTAACTTCCTCTCGCATCTGGTCTCCCAGTCACCTGGCATGCAATTTGCTGAGCAAGTCATGTGATGTGCGATTCTTTACCTATCCACTCAGCTGTTTAACAAAGGAAAAGAGCTTTTGATGATGTCGCGCTGATCGCAGCGCACTCCTCGTCATCGTTATGAACTCTGCCGCCACTCCATCGGGTTTCGGATTTTGGTGCCTTATTCCTCCTCCAGTTCGACGTCCTCTTTGGTTTCCCCCTTCTGCACGTGCGCATTCGCCAGATTTCCCCTACTTTCAGATTTGTTAATTTGATGTGAAACTTTGCCATACTACTGCTTGCTCGACCTTCAAGACGACAGGGTCGCCTCTTTGCTTCAATGCTTACCATGGTCCGTCTGTAATGGTTACAAGATAATGTCTTTGTATGCGACATGCAGCACGAGTTTGCAGGTGGGTTTGGTTGCAATGGATTGTGTTACAGAGCTTTAATCGTGTTTTAATAAGGGCCAGGTACCTTCATTGCGCTACCCATGTTGTGATAAATTCATTTTCGGCCGCCCATTCAAAAGTGAGGTTCAGGTAACCGTTACACATTGCAGTGATTTCATTTTTATTATGCTGCCCGATTTGTCATGTATTTTTTGGCTGTGAATTTGGGTTGTAGCGACCTGTTGTGGTTAGTGCGCAGAGGTACATTCGACAGCACTGCCTCCGTGTGTCTGCTTATTAATTGTTTTGAATTGCTATCCCACCTGCAACATTATTACTGTAAGCTTTAATAATTGTAATTGCATACGGATTACAAGTACATTATGTATTTCTAGTAATTTTGAAGCATTTGTGCATTTTGTATAGCCATGTTAGTTTGTCGACTAGTATGCAAGGGGTTTTGATTTCAGCAGAGTGCCTCCTTGCAACCCTTTTAATAAATTTTTAATGTATGTGCACCGGCGCTAATGCTTCTCGGTGGTTCAGTAAATAGAATGCGCATTTTGCACTAATTGTGTGTTTAAATAATATTTTTAATGTATGCCAGTGTGTTAAGATTGAGGGCTCGGCTCCACAACTTTGCGAGAAGCGATGCTTATTCTCTATATTACTGTTCGTTATCCATAGTTCATGTGTTACGTGGTCCTAATTAAATATGAGTGCTTTTAATGTCTTAAATTCATCAAGTTCCAAATAAAATTTGAAATAGTTTTCAAAAATTTGTAAGCGTATTGCTGTGAATAAACGTGCTTTGTCAGCATTTTACATTACTGTTTTTGTACAAACTCTGTGCATGGCACAATGTAATGTGAAAGTAAAAATGTGATTGGAAATTGTTCCACCCTGCAATGTTGCAATATTTTTCTGGCCCAGCAGAGAGGGGACTGAAAATTAGGTTTATAAGCCATGGCTAGGGGCGATTTCAGAGAGAATCTACTCCTGTCATGAGAAAAATACAAGATGATTATGCCAAGACCCTTCAGATAATATAAAAAATTAAAAACAAGATGAGCCCTGAACTCAAAAATAATATTTTGAGATAATTGCCTGGTTTCAGTTTCCCCATTTTTCTTGGAGAAAAATAATATTGTTAGCACGACAAATTAAATGTTTTATGTTCAGCATAAAGCAACAGTGTAAAATTTTGTCTCTAGTAAATTTCTTGAGAAAACATATTTTTATATTCACATATTTGCTAGTTAAAAGAAAATATATAAAATTAACATAAGACACATTTGTTATAGTTAAAAATAGGCATATTTTATAAAAGTACAACTTTTATATATGCCTGTTTTTATGTCATTTTTTAAATGCCAGTATGTAAAGGCAGAAAGTTTAACAAAATTATTATATTCATGATGAAAAAAAAAAAAGGAAACAAAACCTACTTTTTTTGGATTTTTCCTATTTCACAGAGCATTCAAAAGTTTGTTTGGCTAAACTTTCCATTAGCTCTCAAAAATAAAGCCAAATTTTCTTATTAATTTTGTTTAGATCTTGATATGGTTCTCTGGAGTTTTGGGAATAAGATCTTCTTAACTATATTTGAATACTGCCCCAACATCTTGGCCGCTGACTGTGCTTTTGCTTGTGATGATCAGGAGCTTCGCACTCTGCGTCCAAGGGACGAAAGTGCTCGCTTTCCGGGGCTGCACCGTCTGCCAACGGTGCCGACGCTCGGGATGCTGCAGGGTAGGATCACAGCTCGCTGAATGTCCACTATTGTGGTGTTTGGGGCACTCCGCACATATTAGACAGTCACAGTTCTCCCTCGGTGTGATTCATGGCAGTCTTCCAGATACTGCGTTTAGTGTGCGTGTACCTCCATACATCCACCAGCATCAACAACAATAATATCTGCACAACCAGTATGGTGCACAATACAGCAAAAGGACGTCCCACTTCCTGCAGCCCTATAATGCAACCCCTCTTGAACGTGTCTAACTGTCCAAAGTGCTGTCGAACTTGTCTCCGAGGCACACTACACTTTGCAGGGTTGCGACCGACACAACGGCACAAGTCAGAGTGGAAAGCATGCACACCACGACTATCTTATGAAGTCCGGCAGGTACAGCAGTGAAGCCCGCCCTAGCTGACGTCACTTACAACAGCCGAGTGTGAAGCGTGTATCATCTGCATGTCTTACGTTGTCAGACGTACTGACCACCTTTAATTCTTGTAGGCTGCTTCCTTGCGGGCGCAACTCTCTTCTTGGCAATGAGCGTGTGTACAAGGTTATCGATTTGGTCAAGAGTCAATACAACATTTTACTATTTAAACCTTAAAAATGTCTAAAAAAAAAAACTTACAAAAGCTAAAGTAAAACAAGCAATCAGAATTGCAAACTCACATACAATGAGCCTGATAATAAATGTTATGTAAATCAAATTGAAATATTATTTAATCCACAATTTAACTCCATAAGGTTTGGCAACTATCAAATTCTTCTTTGCCGAAATACACGTTCATTAAAATAAGATTAGATGGCCAATAGTTCTTGCCGAAGTCAAAAAGACTCTCTGTCCGGATCCATCAAGTTTGGTGCCATTGGAAAGTAAAGGATGCAAGTACACAAGTATATGCCTGAATTCAGACACGGCCTGAATTAGAATGGCCAGATCAGGAACTAAACTCGGGTACTACCAAATGTGAGTCCAGCTTGTTGCTAACTTCCTCTGCACGATAACTTGACTAAGATCTTAACTTCTGTAAAGCATAATTGGCATTTATTCATTTTGTGCTCACGTCATAGCTATCGCGCAGGTCTTTGTCACGATTGCTTGCCAGCTAAGTGCGTGGCTTGTGCTAGAAAGCCAGAGAGAAGGCCTTAACGGCCAACTGTGGGCACAAGTGTGGAAACAAAAGTTGTTTTTGTGCCTTGTTTGGTTCAGGTTAACACTCTACTTCACCGCCTATGTATAAATTATTCATTTTTGTGTCTCAATTTCAGTTAATTTCATGTTCAATGGTTCGGATTTGACGTCTTTACTGCAGAGTAAAGTGAATAGCAATACTTCTACAAAAGCATTTTTTAAGATTTTACTACACAAAAACCTAAATCAGCAGGAAACTGAAGAATCCTATGTAGTGGGTGTTTCTGAAACTTAATAAAAACAAAACCAACTCACTCGTACTTCAAACTAAATTTATTCCATTTCAGCTTCCCCACACTTCTGCTTACAAGAATAGAGATGCAAAAGTAATACTTCATTGTATTTCTCCACGCACGCACGTATGCACACGCACATGCATGCACGCACGCACATGCACACACACAGGGCTTTACTTACAGCAATTCTTCTTGGTTGCACAGTATAGTGGAGAAGAAATATTTGGGTGGTTCTTAACATTCAGGTCTTGAGTGTCAATGAGGGTGAAACGAGGCAAGTACGGAGCAGTGCCAGAATGCAAGGGCAGGGGAAATGGGAGATCCCTGAGAAAACCTACTGACCAGCGACATCGTCTGGCACGATTCCCACATGCAAGAATCTGGGAGTGACCCCACCAGGAATCAAACCCGGTTCGCCTAGGAGGGAGGCTAGTGGTCTGACCACTACATCACCACGGCCCCCAGTATTTTGGTGCTATCAAGAACTTTCTTGGAATGAAAATTACAAGGGATCAGATCAAGGGAAAGCCGTGGATCGACCAGTTGGAGTACATTAACAAAATGCTGGAGAAGTTTGGGATGACACATTGCCGACTTAACTCGACCCCAACGGAAGTTGGTGCGAAGCTTTAAGAGTCGTCTGATGAAGAAACACGTGGTGACACCATGCCTTATCAGCAAGTTGTAGGTAGTCTATTACATTTGTCACCAACTTCTAGACCAGACATTTTGTATGCAGTAAATTCCATAAGTAAATAACAAGTATCCCAAATGGTGCCATTGGGTTGCTGTTAAGAGAATGTGTGATATTTCAAAGATGCCATGCACCTAAATTATAGTCCAATAAACAAAAGAGTGGACATTTGTAAATGTTCAGTGGTTCAGATTGGGGCAATGAAACCAATAGCAGGCACTCAATATATGGTGTTGGATGCCAATTTATAGGTAAACTCATTTCCTGGCATAGTAAAAAAAAATGTTGCATTAAGCACCGTTGAGGCAGAGTATATGGTTCAGAACTCTGTTAAAAGAATTGAAACCTTTCGTAGATGTGAATCCCTCTACAGTGTATGGTGACAATAAGGTGCAAAAGCAAAGAATGATTTACCAAGTCAAAGGTCTAAATGTACACACATTCAACATCATTTTGTCAGAGAACAAATTCCCAGCAGGGAAATTGTGTTACACTGTTTGCCCACTGAGAAAATGATCTCAGATGTTCTAACCAAGCATTTATCTAACGTTAAGAGTGCTTTATGTTAGAGTAATCAAAGTTTTGATTATGTACTCTTAGGTTGGTATTGAAGTCGACGGGAGGCATTTCAGACAGTAATTAAAGGGTTCGTGTTGTAGGAAGTTAATAATTGTCAGGTTGACACTGGTGCTTATTATCATGTCAGTACATTCTGTTCTGTTTTTCTTTAAGATGGCCACCCTAAGTTGGTATTATTAAGACAGCTGTTATCATGTAATGACACATTTTTCTTATTCACGATTCATGAGCCCAACAATGAGCAACAAACAAGCAACAAGCCCAGAGAATATACACATAAACATGAACACCGAGACAAAGGAAAAATGTAAGCTCAAAACCTGACGACACAACAAAAACTGTTATCATCCTAAGTGTCTCCCAGAACTTACACGACCTAGGAAAACCTCTCGACACTAAATATCCACAAGCAACGCCATTCTCGAGATGCACCAGGCCACAGTCCATGGGCAGTGACACCCACGTTGAATACTCAACAGAAGGCAGCAGTCAACAACAGGCGCTGGATAGTCTTCAACAGTACCTCGCTGCCATGGCGGGCTGTCTAGTCAACCCCTGCCACTTCCTGTTCAACACAGCAACCATTTCGCATCAGTCCAGAGGCGTCGGAAAAGGGGTGAGGGGGGGAGGCGCAAGGGGGGCATTTTCCCGCCTCCTATTTGATCAAGGAGCACCAAAAAACTTAATGTTGTATATCTGTAGGTTATCATAAATTTCCATAATTTAATGAAGTTGGAGGTCACTAAAGATGTCATACTGTATTTTTGTAGTAGTATACAATTGTCTGGGTAAAATGTGTGGACAGGAAGCAGCACTCATGTGTAAACACAGACATACAGTAATTGTTTTAATAACTTACTTTTGGGAAGGGACACTATCCAGTAACACAATCTTGCCCCCTTCCCAAACTAACCAAGAAAGGTTCTGATGTCCCTGGTCTATCCAGATCCCCTCGCCTGGAGATCACCCTCCAAGGTGCAGTCCCACAGAAGATACATTGACAATGGTCAACCAGGGGTAACCCACTCAAGAGAGACAAAGCCCTGGAGGTCGCACGCCGTCAGTGATAGCAGTGCCCCCCTCCTACTTTAATGACTGACTAACACAATCACATCACCAGAGAACACACATGTTCTGTGCAAGTATGCATAGACCTAGACATTAGCTAAACCCAGATTTTGCAAAAGTAGCAATTTTACAACATTCTCAGGAACTAACAAAAAAAATCAAGGAAAAATTTAAAAATCTTTACAAAATGTATGAAGTCTCCATTAAAATCTCTTTAAAAATTCATTTACTAGCATAAAATATATGTGTTGTACTGTTGTTGCCCTTGATTGGTATGCAACAGTATTAAAATCTAAAGAAAAAAATTGTGAAAAATAGTTAAATCTGCAGTTTTAGAGTGGTAACAGGTAACACAAGGTGTGTGGATAAGAGAGAGGAGGGGAGGGGATGTACTGAAGCAGCCCAGGCAATCTCTCCACAAGTTCCTTTATCCCCACCCAGTTGGTCGTGAGAGGAAGGGTGCGAGGATGTGAAGGCAACCATCTCTCGTTCACCAGCTATGTAAGAGGATGAAATGAGGTTATGCTTAGCCGTTCCAAGTTCAGTTCACCCACGGACAGCGCAGCTTATCCTCCATGCAGGAAGTTCGCATGTACGTTTGTTTTACACTTTATGGATACTGTGCACTGGAGATTGTGCATAGACGACTTTCATTTTATTCGGCAGATATACACCTTTTAGAGTCAAAAATATTATTTCATTTTTAAAAAATTAGTGATTTTTGAGACACAGGTGAATAAATAGCCATTTAAGATTAGTTTCTCTATGACCCTCAGAACTTAATAATTAAACCCACGTCTTCTGATTTCTTCATAAGATACCCCTTGATGCTTACTTATGCAGCACTTAGGCTCAGTATTTACACATTATTTGGTGGCAAGAGGGTGTCGTATTTGCCCTTCCAGGATATCAGTTTGTTCAGAAAACTTTATTAAAATAAATTAAATATTTCAACAACCAATCTTTTAATTTTCCTGCAAGAAATAATTGAAAATTAACTTTGTGCATGGCAAAAACTCACATTCTGTAAAATATTTGAACATTTTTGACTACAAAGAGAGGTCAAGTATGCATGTATGGGGTACCATTTTATTCAAAAGATGTCAAATTATTGAATTAAATTAATACTGTTTACCAATTGAATTAGATAGACATTTCATTTAAAAACATGTTGAGTTTCATGCCATAGATGATTAAACATGAACTTCACATGGCAAATACATTTTATCATTCTGACTGCTGTCAATGTCATATGACACCCAATTTCAACAGCGTTTCATGGAGTTTGCCGTAGCATTGCAATGTCCCACTTTCTTTGATAACATCAGTACCATAATATTACGTCACCAGCAGTTTTATGAAGTTTACGGTAAATACGTTGGCAGTACTCTTAGTGAAAATTATGCACATGATCAGAATGGATTAAACATTACATTACCAAGAAACGAAAATTTCATTGGGACATTGTAAGCTTGACATTACATTGGCTAATAGCCAGTCAGTAATGAATATAGTCTATTCGCGGTTTCTTCACACTTTCTGAATTAAACCTTTGAAAAATCACCCCATGACGTGTTTAGTTATTTCCTAGATACGTCACGTATCACAAGCGTATTATACCTCTGTTAACATTAAAGTATCTTATTTTTCGTTGAATTGAAGTTTCACCTATATTTTATTTATAAATTATATTATTTAATTTATAATAAATATGAATAAAAACAGTGAGAAAACATTTGTGTTGGTAGCGTCTGGTAAGAAATAGTTGTCATGCAAAATATTATTACAACTGTGTGCGCATGAATTCAGTGCATTGTCCTTTGGTGTAATTTTCTATACTTAGTTAAGCTTAATTTGCACGATGTGGAGGAATATTTTGGAAAAAGAACTTTAGAAGGGCTTCAAAAATGAGTGAAGTACCCGTGCATTGATTACACAATACATTACGGTAAGCATGTCTGGTGTAGCGTCGACCAATACAATGGCGGTAAGTGGGAATACAGACATTTGCAGAATTGGTGCTCATTACAACGGTGAGTGTCGACGACTTACTTCCGAATGCCTGTAGTGGAGCGGAGAGGTTTTGACGGATCCTAACATCGAGGTCTTCAGTGTAGATGAGGGTGAAACGAGGTGGGAATGGAGCAGCACTGAAATGCAAGGGCGGAGGATACGTGAATTCCCAGAGAAAACTCACTGACCAGTGGCATCGTCCGGCACAATTGCCACGTGCGACCCTGCCGGGAATTGAACGTGGTTTGCCTTACTGGGAGGTGAGACGTCTGACCACTACACCACCACGGCAGACCCCTGGATGCTTGTAAATATGTGCCACACCAAAGCGTTAATATTACCTTTGTAAGGTTCAAAGTCATTTTCAATTTTGCAACAATATTCTCAGGAACCATAAATAGCCACAAAATCACGGCTCCACTGTACTACGACCTACCAACCACTGTAACTCCGTGGACAATCTGTAAACTAAATATCTTTGTTATCAAGTAGATGGCATTTACGTGAAAATAAGATGGAGGTAGCCACCATTAAAACAGCTGGACCCAAAATTAAAGAAAATTCTCAATTTCTCAAGCTTAAAAGCAGTCGAAGTTTTCTCACATATGGTTTAATCAAGGGTCAACTTAATTTATTTTAAAGAAAAAAACTATGGAAAATTAATGTATTTTAAACAATATTTTTAATCTTTAAAATAAGAAAATGAAAACCCAGTTATAAGTTTCTACTTTAATGAAAAGAAATTAAATGTGCTACTTAGGAAGTGTTTAATTAAACTTCCAATGTGATCATACATATTTTTTTCAATGCCTACATTGGAACAAAACTGAAAAAACTTTCAACATGTAAACATGCTTCTCTGCCACAGAGGATCAACACGTCACTGTGCTTTTATCATGCATGAACCCAGTGACTTGGCAACACTGCGGTGAAGCACTCGAGAACTGTGCTGTCAGTCAAATACAGTGCATTCAAGTGAAGTAATGTATAACATCTGTAGAACTGTTAGCACGTGTGGTGCGGGGTAAACAAGCAGTGATCTGTGAAGGACACACGCGCCATTTCCAGCCGGTGTGGTCGAGATGAAGTGTGGGTGGAAAGGCGAGAGAAGATGAGCGTACCCCAAGAGAATCCCACCAGCCCTCAGCAACGTCAATCACTTTTCCCACAAAGGAAACCTCGACTTACATCTGCCTGACGAAAACTAGACTGCCATCCCAACGCACCAATCGCATCTTGAAATAATTTTATTACTCAGTTTCTATGAAATTACTGTAAAATTTTTAATTAGGAGTTACGAAAAGGCACTGCATTCATGTGGAGAGTAAACCAGCTTGGCAATATTTTGAATCCGACCTTCAATGATTTGGTAACTACGTGGTGTGGAACAACTACAGAGGAGATTCCATCAACTTTTATTACTGCGCACAACCACGCAACATTAAAAATAAACTTGAAATTCTTAATTCCGCAGTTTTGTATATTTACTTCAAACAGCAGCCTTCAAGTTCCCTGATACACAAACATGTGCACAAAATGGCAAACTGCTAGCATTGCAAAAAAATTTGCAGCATTGGGTCTCGTTCAACTCACCCTGCTCCAATGTCCCTTAACCACAACCATCAGATTCAAAATTCAATGACAACATAAATTTGGATCAAGTGACATGAAAGAAAAGTGGGAACTTTCTTTAATTCTTTCCGTATTTCGAGACACATGTGCTGGCTAAAAGTGCAATACGCAGACTGGACAACATATTTTCAAGTAGGAAGCAGGTACAGCACACGCAGGGTTGCCGAGGTTTTCCGATTTGCCGTCGGAAACACTTCCGACAACTCAGCACACATCTGATCCCAATGGAATGATCAAGGAAAATAATTATTTAGCAAGAAGTTATGTACTGATTTAACTAAAGTGTCTACTTTCCCTAACATGGGTGCATTTAATTTTTAAATAATTTCTTAAATGCTGAGTTGGTAGGTAGGACTTGTCTCGTTGAAAGCGGCATCATTAGAGACAAAATCAGAAACATTTGTAACAGTAGCGAGACAATTACAAATGCACACATCCTTTACCTGGAACTCAAACCCAGAAACCCTCATACCATGAAATAGTGAGATCGGAGATCGGATTCGAGCATCAACATTGAATTTAATCACTCTAACGTTTTGAATGATAGGGTTTACTAACCTAAAATATTTACCAGGCTGTCATTTTGATAATAAGCGACTGAGCCACTTAAAACGCTTAAGTTTACAAGGCCTACCATAGCGTGAAGAATTTGGTAAAAATCAGTTGATTGGTCCCTGAGATATGGCATACAACCTCCATTTTTTCATGTGACCACCATAAATGAAGGACAAAAAAGTTATGTAATAGCACATTTGATGATTGTATCCTGCCAATATGCAAAGTAAAGCTAAAATCAATTACATAGTTTTGAAGATATAGCACACTAAGATAAAACAATTTTATGTTCCGCCATTCTGAAAATAAGTGTCTTGTTACACTTAAAAATACATATAGTTACATGACCTACATTAATACAATTCCTTCACCAAATTTGGTAAGAATGGCGTGATTGTTTCTCCGAGATATGACATAAAAAACCTAACTTTTACTGTGGGGCTAACTTACAAAATGGCAGAGAAATGAGGCTCTGCATAGACAAATTAGATGGTTTTAACTGATACTGCCAGCATACAAAGGTAAGTTGGAATTGATTACATGGTTTCGATGATAAAGTATACTTAGCTAACTTGCTGTCGTGTAACGCATATTGGGAGTAGAAGCCTCGCTGACCCCCTTCGCGAGCGCCTACCAGTTGACAAATGTCACGAGGCACGTGGACAGTCAGAACGAATCGCAGTTACACGTGTCATGGTTGTGCTGAGTAAGAGCTGGCATATCCACGGAGCACCCGGAAAGGGCTATGTAAATACGTAGGAAAGCGGGAGAAATTGCAGAGCCAAGCAAGAGCACCTCTAGCTTCACGCCTGAGAAAACGGCTGACCAATTGAAAGTGGGGGCCACGAATACTCCTCACCCCTACCACCCTTGTAGTTAAACCGCAGAAAAATAAGCTGAGATGGTAAATTCAAGGGGCAGATCACCACTTCTCCCGCCCCCGAACCTTCACGAACCATGACACATGGCTGAATGGCTTTGTACTGAAGGCAACCACCTCCCCCCTTCCCTCAATAAGAGAGACACATGCAGACAATTAGAGAGAGAGGCTAGAGAGCATATCAGCCAATTTACGCGAGAAGAAGGAAACAGTTCATTATCACCGCGCCGAGGGAAGAGTTGCGTCAAGGAATCGCGAGAGGACTTCAGGACGAGCCCAGAACAGCAGGCCAGGGGAGACGACAACATACGCGGGCCTTTTCCAAGGCCGCCCACATCGCCGGAGCTCACCCACAGCTGACACCATACCAGCAGAGTTAAGTATCAAGTCACCACCCAGAGAAGCCCCCCTCCACCGCGAAGTCGTCCACAGTTAATACGAGTAGCCAAAATAGAGTACCACACCTCGGAAGTGTTTCTGTATGTTGATTTTGTTAAACTCGAGACAATATAATTATCCAGTTAAGTGAAACGTCAAAAGACTACCTTATTGAAATACCCTCAACCTTCTAGGCACCTTATAGTCTATGCCTGGAGGAATTAACTACGACCCTATAAACCACCCTATATTCCACAGGTGGGGAATAGCTTCAATGCCTATGTGGCCGCCATTTTAAAAATAAGTGTCTGACAAACCATGTTAAATCATCTGCCACAGTACTGCTTGTTCGCCAACTTTGGTAGGAAATGACAAAAAATTTATTCATTCACGTGGCTCTATCTCAGTCATTTTTAAGTTTATTTACTGTATCAGCCATATTATTAAGCCAATGTCGACCAAATTTTGAATGCTGAAAGTATCTATAACAAGCATCATATATACCAACAAATAACCACTTTTGTCGGCCATTTTGGAAGATAACGCCATACGAGTAAATTAAGTTATTATGTCACAACTCTTAAGTAATTACCCGATTCCTACAAAATTTGGCAAACAAGTAGTACTGATGCACATCATGTTAAGTGATATGTTTTAAGCAAGACAGGCACACTTATTTTCAAAATGGCAGACATATATATATTATTAGCTTAGAATGCTATATTATCGAAACTATGCAATCATATCCAAGATAACTTTGTATGCTAGCAGTATCACAACCATCGAATTTGTCTATGCAGAGCCTCCTTTTTATGCCATCTTGTAAGATAGCACTGCCAATAAAAATTAAGTTTTTATCTCATATCTCATTCTTACCAAATTTGGCAAAGATGTTGTGCTGTGGTAGGCCATATTAATATGTATTTTTTTAAGTATGACACACTTATTTTTAGAATGATGGCTATAAAATCATTTTAGTTTTGTGTGCTATATCTACGAAACTATGTAATCTATTTTAACTTAACTTTGTATATTGGCAGTATACAATCATTGAATGTGCTACTACATTACTTTTTTGTCCTCCATTTATGAAGATCGCCATATTAAAATTGTGGAGGTTTTATGCCATATCTCGAGGATCAATCAACCAATTTCCACCAAATGTTAAACTAAATATTTCAACTAATTTGTACCAAATTAAGCACACCACAAATGCTACAGAAGACCATGTAAACATTCATGGTTTAAATGTGTCGGACAACAATGTTCAAAATGGCTGCTTCATAAGTAATTTAGGTAATTTTGCAATATATATTATAAAATTTAACCAAAATTTGTATGTAGACAGTATACATTAAAAGCATCCAATGTAGAGCCTCTTATTTTGGCAATTTTGTTTGATAGCATCAAATAAGAAAACAAAGTCTTTCATGCCATATCTCAGGACCAAACTACCTATTGCCACCTAATTCTTCACACAAGTAGCGCTACAATAGGCCACGTACTTATTTTCATAATGACAGCTCTGTAAATATTTTAGGTTAGCAAACCCTATCATTTGACACATTAGACTGATTAAATCCTAAATTTATGTTCCAAATCCGACATCCACAATGCAGTGGATTGCACACTACCTTATTGTACGTGGTATTCAGAGTTTAAGTCCCGGGTAAGGCACGTATTTGTAATTGTCTCGCTACTGCTGCATAAGTTTCTGACTTCAGTTCTAAAAGTTATTGCTTACAAAAAGAAGTCAAGTCCTTTATGTCAACTCAGCTTGTAAGAAATTATTTAAAAATTATTTGCACCCACGTAGAGGAAAGTAGCCTTAGTTATACCAGTAACTACTTGTTTTTATATTGTAAACTAGAATAATCATATACATAGTAAAAAATCACCCTTCTTTAGAAAGAAAGACAACAGCGACTCTCACTCACCCAGTATACAATCAAGGAGCACGAGTGATTGTATCATGTTTCCAAATAAACACCATTCTTAATCCACTCGCACACATTTGAATTTCAAAATACATAAATTACATTTCTCATTTAAAACCATTACGTAATGCACTATTTTACAAACCTGTGGGCAGACATGGATAGTAATAGCAACCAACTAACTTGTCACTAACATTAGTTTTTTTTTTTTGTGCATTAGTAACTTATTTTCAAGTTAAGTTAGAATTTAATTTTATGCACATACTTCAACTTCATGTAGTTTTGACAAGTAAATGAGAAATCAGGAGGTGCTCGAATAAAAATCTTCACAAGACTTTGACGTGTGACGTCGGGTGACTGACGATGACGTCACGGTCAGGTAAGATTTTTGTGTGTTGGTCAGACGCACGAGTGGTATGCTTGGCTGACTTCACTGGCTGCTAACCGGACCTCGGCCGGTGTATAGGCTGGGGCGCGTGGCTTGATGGCACGGCACAAGCTGTGGTCTTGACTGTCCTTCGTATTACTGGTTGGCATACAGCCACTGGTGTACCTGTATTGGGCGTGTCCCGGGGTAGCTCCTGACTCGGCTGCTGTCGCTGCTGAGTTCGGCCGGAACTCGTGCCCAGTCCTTGGGCGGGGGTGGTGCTGCAGCTGGCGGTGCTGAAGGGTGCCCGCGGAGGGCTGCTGGTCCTGGTGTTACGGGTTCGCTATCCCCAGTGGTATGGGACGTCCCAGACGGAAGTCTGTAACAACTGGATGCGGCTGGCCGGTGGTCTTGATGAGGGGGCTGAAATAAGGATGGGGAGGGAGCTGGGAGGTGAGGCCTCTCCAACTGTCGGATGGCTTGAGCTCGTTCCTGAGGGTTATGCTGCAAAGTGCAGTAAGGGCTGGGTACAGTTACTGTTTGCCACTTCAGACCACTCCTGTGGGTGTATGGCATAAAGGTGGGTACTAAAGATGGCCCACGAAGGAAGAGCAGGCGACGATGATCCCTAGCTAGGTGTATAACCAAACCGAGGCCGAGCCAACCAGAGTCGACCTGATTACTCCAACCGGTGACAGTTCAGCACGGTGGTTAGAGGAGTGGGTTTACCCTTGATGCCTGACATGACGTGGGTGTGGTCCAAAGGTTGGCAGACCTCCAGAACCAGTCTTGTCACTCCTTCTGGCAACAGTTCACCACGGTGGATTGAGTGAATTGGTTGGGCTGGTTGACTAGACGCCTTGTGGAGTGAGTCTCTAGTGGTTGTGGCTCTACCGTACTGCACACCAGGTGCACAGTATGGGTGTATTTGCGATGTACGTGCACCCGTTTAAGGTAGTCTACAGTCCTACCCTAGGTTTGGCAATTGGGTTTGTAATTGATGCAGTCTCCTGCTTTTCCCTGGTGGACTGATGTCTACGGGGGAATACAAGACACAGTCGCCCTAGAATCACTACTCGGAGGTTTGATAGAAAACGTGTTTATTCCGTGAGGAATAGACACGGTGGCTTGTACTACCTCCTAACTACCCAGGAACTGGAACGGAAGTAGACTACGAATACCAGGTGAAGGGGACCTGGGTCTAAACTAAACAAGAGCAGATGTGGCTAGGTAGCTATAGTACTAACTGACCCTAACTAACTCGATGCTGTTGTTCAGAAGAAGGTGGCACTACCAGAAGGGTAGTGCATGTTGAAGACTTCTTCGGGGGTTGCTGGTGAAAGTCTTGAAGAGGTTCTGGTAGATTGCAAAGACGGAGTTGGCAGAGAGCTCCAGCACACGAGGTGGTGGAGCCAGTTGCTGAGAATGAACTGCCGTTCTGCGACGCTGCACTGACATATATTCCACCTGCCCGCAGGCTCTCTGAGGTGCTAGGGTGAGTTCCTCCTCCCGTGAGCAGAGCTACGCTGTCGGGTATCATCTGTTGGTTCGTGGCGAAAGCAGGCGTTTCTGTCATGTGGGGTTGCATTGGCTGCGCGAGCTCAGTCGCTTAAATGGGCCGCCTAGCTGGGTTCTATCACACGTGGGGAGTTTGCATGACGTCTCAAGGCGAAACAAACTTGGCTGGTGTGTCCGTGGGTGGCCCCGCATCTAGGGGCGTACTATTAGGCTCTGGTAGTAAGAAGTTTCCGGGTTCAAACCCTGTGTCTGGGGTGACGTGATGACACGTGAAGATGATGCTAAGTCATGTTTAATTAATTGTCGTACGCATCAACTTTATCCATGACAAAGTTCATGTTTATCTTTAATTACCTGCAGTTTTTATTTGTAAAATCACATCTACGGTGTTCCCATTTACTGTAATAGAAGAGTGAAGTCAACCAGACAAAAAATGTCTGCTAAGTACTTTTTCCAGATGCTAACTTTTATCTTAACGACTTTTTTCTACCTACTAACATTCAATCATTTTTCCAGACACTAATTTTAACTTAACTTTGTTAAATTTTTTGCACAAAAATTTAAACTTAACTTCTATTATCTTATAAAACTAACTTACCCATGTCTGCTTGTAAGAAGCATGATGCTCACTATTCAAGGGAAAGTGTTTATTATGAACAGATTGGTAATATTCTAACCTTGTTTTCACAAATCATTACTGTGTTTACAACNCCATGTCTGCTTGTAAGAAGCATGATGCTCACTATTCAAGGGAAAGTGTTTATTATGAACAGATTGGTAATATTCTAGCCTTGTTTTCACAAATCATTACTGTGTTTACAAAAAAAATGTTGGTAATGCCTTGGCAACTCAGGTCATAAGAGCGGAGAAATACTGCATAACCTCAGCCAGCAAATCAGGGTGACAAACACACAGATAAGTCAGCAGGGAAGGTGGCAGTTGTAAAGTTTAGGATTTGATATGTATGTTACGAACAGCATGATTAAAAATGGCCTGGCCTTCACGGTGAAGAGAGTCGGCAGCCACTCATGCACGCTGCCTCACTGAACACACGACACCAACAAGCTACGGTCAGAAGGCAACCTCTGGAGCAAGCTCCTCATGACTGTGCGCGTCTTAACACGGCAGGATGTATACCAGTGACACAGTAGGTGTGACGCAGCGCTAGTTGTTACACGAGGCATTGGCAAGCACGGTTCCAGACAATGCATCTGGAGGAACAGTTGTAACTGAATATGAGGTGTAGGGTTTAACGTCTCGTCAACAGCCAGGTCATCAGAAATGGAGCAAGTTGCTGAGAGTAGGAGCAGGAAAGGAAGCAGCCACTGCCTGCAGTAAGGAAACATCCCAGTATTCGCCCGGAGTGATTTCAGGAAACTGTGGTGAACAGTTCCTTCCCTGAGCAACTTGCTTCGTCTATAACGACCTCGCTGTCGACGACACGTTAAGCCCAACTACCTATCTACCTAGTGACGTTGGTTCCAGTCAACAGATTGTGCAAACTAGTTGTTCGCCTACCTGACTGCTTGTGATACAGGCATGAGTTGTAGTCAACATAACCTATACCTTGCAAGTGTGCGGACAGGCACAATACGATATAAGCTACCACCTTGGAATGGATAGTCTGCTGTGATTGAGGCCCTACGCAAGAAGACAATCACACCACACACAGAGCGCAGCAAATCCCAAACCACACACAAGTATGCAACTTGATGAAAAATCTAATATAATTCCATTGAATTAAATAATTTTTAAAATAAACTGTTGGTAAAGGCAATGACTGGGAGAAAATACTTTCAATTCAGCAGCTATCTCTTGTTGGTGGTATTTTTTGATGCGTCCAATCCCAACACAAAACATGCATAGCAATAAAAAAAAATTTTAATTCACAAAACTTATTAAATGTTATAGTGAAAACAGCACAGCAGAACAGTAGCCATTTTGGAGCTGTATGTGAAAGGAAAGGACTTCCAACACTTTGAATAAAGCAGTGCAATTGGACCAATCACCTTCCCGAATGTAAACAGATGTGCCACCTGTTATGGTATGGTCAGGCCTTAGCTGAACGGCTTGCCTGATCACACCTTCAAACATAAACGAGCGGGATTGCAACACCACCATTTGGTCATCGACAGTTGCAGAAATCCCCTCCACCGGTCACTGAGCGGGGCCGCAGAACCACGCGCTTGATATAGGCCGTCGTTAACCGTCTCGTCGGAGTCAGTCATCTTTAGTCCTTTGGGTGACCCGACCAGCCAAGCAGACCAGGAAGATGGGTGTCCGGCCGTCGCTATCCGTCTCATAGAATCAGCCTCCGGCAACATTAACAAGGTGATGACTTTCCAGATACGGTTAAATAAAATGCCGTGAAGTATAATAATATAAATAATAATCATCTTAAATTCAATGTACAGCTCCCCCGATCAATAGTAACATAAATAGTTATTGTAAAAGCTTAATTGTAATAAAACTCCAGTCATACTGTTGTGCTCTACCCAAGTCATTAAGTGATTATAGAGTTACGCCCCCAGCATCTTTCATGTACGAATTGGCTGAAAAGTTAGTTCGTAACACACCGTACAGTCAAACGCTGTCGAAAGACTGCATTCTCTGTATTCTGTTACCTCCAGCTTATAGTACAAAGGTGCTAAGTGTGTGAACTACTTCTTCCTTTTTGTAACAGAACATTTCCTCTTCCCTGCATAATGTCTGGACAAGTCGAATAAGTAAACCTTAAAGTAATTCACTCTCAGTTGCAGGTCTAATCCTTATTCACAAATTCTTCCTACAGTAAGCACTGTCTTGAAGATGCACTGTAATTGGGTGTGAACTTTGAAGCAGTTGATTCCCGAGAGCAGAGTTTACCTCACAAAAGTAACTATGGGAACTATTAACAATTGTTTGCTACTGGAGGTTAGAGATGAAGTTCTATTTATGTAAAATCTTGAAATCAGTGATCTGTAATTACTTAATATTGAATTCTAAGTAAAACCTTTGTATAACAAAACCAAAGGAACTGAATTTTGTGTGTTATGGACGGGTTCTTTAAATATATCTTATTACATTGTGCTTCTTTTCGTTAGTGACGAGAATTTTGAATATGGTTGCTGCTAAAATTCTAATTGCATATTTATGTAATAAAGGAATTTTAAAAATCTATTTTCTAAAGCAATACGACACACCAACTTCCACGCAACAAAAACTGCTGTTTAGGCTCCAGATCTATTTATTAGGAAACAAGATGAACCAAATTTCTCCATGGATAAGTGGAAATCAGTAATTAACTGAAGTTTTAATTGCAAGAATATAATACTGTAAAGGTAGGGGAAATGGTTGAACCTAAATAAATCTGTGTATTTAAGGGGTGGACGTAACTGAAGGGAATGCAAGGTCAAGGTTCTACTGTACATTGGGAAAATGCTTCATTATTTCCCCGCAGGCAGCCGTAAGCAAGGCCTGCTGCTAAGTGTACGAGCCAGTACATACAATAACTGTTCTACATAACGACAACAAGCAATGTTTCCATTAAAATCAAACTCAACTACGTATTACTTATATTCCTGACCTCACCACACAAATTATCATGCATAAATTAACTTGCCCATATGCCCACTATAGGATTTCTTGTTAACACCTGTGCCACACACCTAACTTGTGGATATGCCAAACCTCATGCTGTGTGTGATAAAGTCATATGTGATGTATGTGTGCGTACAACACAATTATTACTGGGGTGTTAAATGGTTCGAGCACGACATCAAGAAATATACACATCATCAAATCCCACAATAAACATTTAAACAATGGGATACAGCAGGAATACGTCACTAGGCCAGGGCGGTACTCGTGGATACACATGTTCCACACGGATGGGCAGTCGCACCTCGTGAAGATGGCCCAGCCAGCAAAACATTGCGCATCTGCGTGGAAAATGTGTTTGTGTGTGTGTATCCACGAGTACTTGCCTGTGAGTACTTGTGCATCTTTCTACTTTTTTTAACGTAATCATTAACATTTGAACACATTTAACACAAGGAACTATCTGAGAGAGAAAAACTGATGCTGGCTTTAATGACATTAATTACGATTATTCCACCTTTTACTGTATGTTAATTACTGGAGAAAATTCCCACTCAAAACTTATTTCAGCCGGCTGCCATTAAATATTTTAAATATTCTTTAGTCCATGATGGCAAGACTGGAACACAATAATTTCTGAATAAAATTTTAGTGAAAATTTGGCTAGCAGAGAGACAATATTACAAAACTCAGTGATTACGACATGAGAGTAAAACATTTACTTCAAACGTTTGCAAAGTACCTTTAAAATTAAATTGCAAAACACGAGTTTGAATGTTAAGACCAGAGATTTGGGCAGATGTACATCTCACATGTCGGTCGAACCACAGTGATGAATGGCAGCCCTTGGCCGTGCTGCTGCCATCACAGCTAAAGTTTGCCATAGACACACTCAAAATCTAAGTAAGTTAACGTTTTAGGGCCTCTTCCAAACCTGGCCACACATTCACAAGCCTAATAAGCATTTCCTTCTGCATCTCTAATCAAAAAATTACGATGGTGCAGCATTTTCAAAGCTAGACTCTTGGAGCCCTAAAACTTACGCTGTGTTGCGACGAAAGAATAGCCGAAAAGTATACGATAACGGTAAAGACAAACCAAACATTGTACAGCGACAATAACATGTACATACCGAACTAAATATGCTATATTTCTCTTGTATCAGCGACTTTGAATGTGGTGTAGTTATTGGTTGCCACATCAGTAAGCAATCCTCCAGGGACATTTTGGCCCACTTCTATTTGCCCAAGTCAACCATGAGGGAATTAGTTGTGAAAACAAAACCATGGGCGAGTAGGCCACTACGTTGGCCAAAAGGGACTATCGAGTATTGAAGAAGGTGGTACGGGAACATTGCTGTCACCCGTGAACTCTGCAATGTCACTAATTGTGCAACTAGCAACGTGACTATAGACCGGGAGTTACAAGGGGTGGAGTTCAACGCTCGGGCACCCGCCCATAAACTGCACATTTCCCCTGTGAGTGCAGAGCGCTGCGTTTGGTGGTGTAAAGAGCTCTGTCGATGGAATGTGAACTGGAGACGCATGATGAAGCATTCTATACCTTGTGCCAGACCGATGAGAGTGTTTGGATGTGGCAAAAGCCGGGTGAACGCTGCATGCCGGCCTGTATAGTGCTCACTGTGAAATTCGGTATATGTGGGTGACAGCGTGTTGTCCTCTCATAATACTACAGGGCATGTGAAAAGCTCAAGGCCTTAAGGACATTACGACCGGCTGCATGTTGTCTACAGCAGAAGACCAGTTCAGAGATGATAACTGTGTTTCAGCATGGAAATTGTGACGTGCTGCGAATGAACGTATTGTCCGACTTCTTAATACCTCACATAACACAAAACAGACATAAGACAACTTACAGAATCAAATCTTACTGAGACTACCTTGTCAGAAATAAGAAGAAGAGCAGAGACGACTTGAGTAATACATAATTGAAAAAAAAAAATATTATTTTAGAGGTAGTTGAATGAAAATGTACCATAACAAATGATTATTTCTCAAAACCGAATAAGTTCCCGATTGCAATATTTCATACAAATACTTTACGAGTTTTTCAGTTAGCTTGCAACAATAGCTCGGCTTGCTCAAAATTGATGTAAACTGGACTGAGTAAGTTCATGTTGAAAGCTTGCCAGAGAAATTAAACCAGTAAAGCAGAAAAAAACTGTGGCTTTAGTGTGAGAATTAATGTCAGTTCAAATTAAACGTGCAAATACAAAAATAAAAACAGCCCAGACTCTGCTCAGCTTGTTTTCTCGCGTATCTGGCTTAAATCATACCGCTGACGTAGACTGATGAACCCCATAAGACAAAAACTTCAAACAAATACAGACAAAAAAAATTAAATACAACTCCTCTTCTTTATTGGCAGTCTTCCCTAAATAAGGCTCTCAGGCCTGAAATTCCTTACAAAGTCCGTGACATTAAATAACTTGTTTGTGCGTTGAATCTCTAATAACTAAAACAAAACAAATGTGCGGCCGTAGTCCATACACACCCTCCTTGTGTCAAGATCAGCGGCGCGTCTTCTGCCACGTCGGGCGTATTCAATGCCGGACTAGTGAAATAATTTAAGAATTGTATAATACTCCTACCGGTGAGACTAAATCCAGCCTCCCTGGTCCTACGTCGACAATAATTCAGTAAGACTCCTCTTCCTAGCCGTAATATTCCAAAACGTAAAAAATTTATAGCAATTAAATTTGAAAAACGATGTAGTGCGCACCATAATTTGTGTTACCAGCTATTGGTTGCTATTGCAATGTAACGAAATGTAGCCAACTTCTTTCAAAATGATAAACATTCTCTTGTTAAATACTTCACGTAAAAAATGTACTCAATGCTTAAATCAACACAAATTACCTATTTTACGTTCAAAACAGTATTACTAATTCAAATTTAAAAAATTACATTGATAACATTGCAGTGTGCCACTCTAATTAAAATTATCGTTAATAATCTTAATTCCGACAAAGCAAACGATAATAAAAATGCAATAAATTTTCTGACGTTGCAAAATGCTCCCTGCCATAAATCAGTCTGTTTACAAGTGGTTCGAGGAATGGACCGGCCAGCCCAGAGCTCCATCAAACTGGAATGGCGAACGCGCTCCAGACCCTGGAAACGCACATTACTCGCTACAGTGCGGCAGGACGCCCAGCTGACAGTCTCCCAGAGGGTGGGCCCACCTTGTATTAACGCCTGCTACTGACCAGTATATTCAACACACACTTGGACTATTTCACGTGGGTGTTCAGATACTTCTGATTAGACTGTGTATATGGAGTTGATTTATGTATCATTGACTCTTCAGAAATGCATGTGTGTCAGGGTAAATTCCCAACATTTATACTATAACGTGTACTGAGATTTCACGAGTCCACATTCTACAAGGGTTGCAAATTATATTCTTAGGTACCATTTTAAAAAAATCTAAAAAATTTGTGGAAAAATACCAGATACCAGAAAAGTCCAACAGTCTTGATAAAAATATTGATAGGAAATATGTTCACCCCAGTTATAAAATATAGGAGTAGTGGTGTTGCTACCCTTAATTGGTATGCCACAATATGGAAATGAAAAAATCTCTGCAAAAACCTATTTGAATTGTGGCTGGGATGGTTTGCCAAGGTCGCACTGCCTGCACACTATATAGGTGACGTCATGAAGGCGCGCTCTGTTCTCCATTCACCCCCCTCTCCTCAGTGCTACCACCCTGCACATAGCAACATTCCACTCCTTGAAGCACTAAAACCAGCGCAGTCAGTAGTAGCACAAACTACACACCCCACCTGTCCCTCTCTTCCGCATCGGCAGTCTTTGTGAATCATGGCACCCTGTTAGTTTTTGCATGGCTCCTGGCTTTTGGAAACATTTTTAATTTGGTTTTTATTATTGGTTTACAGTTCCAACTGAAATTTGAATCTGACTGGATACATTGCTGATGAACTGCTTATCAGATTACAATTTTATTTATGAGTTTAGAGCACTGTTTGCACTTTGATTTCTCGGTGACAACATTCTTCAGCTACAATTTAGTCTTTTTGATTTCACAACACGAGCGGAAACAAGCGGAGCATCTTCACACTTCTGCAACAGTTTGAAAGTATCGACAAGACGAAAGCAGTCGAAGCAAGACTGCACAATATCTCAAGGCTACTCTTGTCTACGATGCTGAAGAAAATGGAAGTAAATGTGATAAACATTTAAGTTGAACCTCGTGATGGCTAGAAATTTACTCATAGGAGGTGCATGCCACTCTGCTTCCTTTGGTGACAAGGAGAGGTTACATAATCCCTTCTGGGGTATAATTTGTAAGTTGCATGTTGCTGTATGTTCACACTGTCTGGTGACAAGGGAACGTGGTGTGTGCGCTTCTGGGGCATCAATTTTTTTCAGAAGACATCTGCCCATTCACTCAAATTAATGTTCTGTAAAAAATGTATTTGCACCACAAATAATTAAACATAGAAATCAAAGGGAAAAAAAACCTTTTCATCCATTTTTTGGGGTTTTTAGGGTTCAGTTCCAAATTTAGGATGGTAAAGATTTGACAGAAACAACACCGGAAAGCACGGCTCTTCATAAAATCAGGGATCTGCTGTATTGTGTTACTCTTTCCATTGCATCACATGCCAAACCACAGATAAGGAAGGGCGAGTTACGTGAACTTTGGTACATTTGAAAAATAGCCCCATCTGAGGCTGCAACGAAAATAAAGACGTGGCTTGTAAATACAGTGCAGCCCTCTGTCTGAGCCCTCTGATGTCCGGCTTGGTTTCCGGGGATGAAATTGTTTTTAATATGTTTGACAAATAAATATTATTAGACCAGGGAGAAGTGAGCTATTTTATTGAGCTGGACTGTAGCATAAGAACGAATAAAAGGGAACAGGTGATGAAAGGTGGGGGAGCCTCTGTCAACTACTTCCTTCTCCGTAGTCCTCGTCTGCATTAGTCACGAGTGTTACAGTTTACTTATGTTGGTATTGTACAAAAAGCCACTAAAGGCCGGTAATTTTACTGATCGGAGATGGTGATTATCGGCCGGTGGTGTAAACCACTCGACCTGATAACATCAGTGTCAATGGCTTGTTGCAGGAAAACCAGACAATATGTTATATAGAACATCACTGCGCACATAGTACCACAAATGTGGGCTTAACCCGAGGCCAACATTTTCAGCATGAATAGTAGTCTGGTTGCTCCTCCTCCTATCGTTCTCAGATTGCAGTCTCCTTTCACACATGTGAACATACACAGCAGAGGAATCAAAACATGACTAACTTGTCTCAACTGTCAATAACGTAACTATCTGCAACCTTATAGCACTATCTAAAGCAAATTTATTTGTGGTTTATCAATGTATTTTGTTTAGAAAAAACTACACATTTTGACAAAAAAAAAANTATCTAAAGCAAATTTATTTGTGGTTTATCAATGTATTTTGTTTAGAAAAAACTACACATTTTGACAAAAAAAAAAGCATTTACAATTTGGTTCTCTGCGCAAGATTGCGGCACTGCAACAAAACTGTAATGTTTACGATANCAAAAAAAAAAGCATTTACAATTTGGTTCTCTGCGCAAGATTGCGGCACTGCAACAAAACTGTAATGTTTACGATATGGCGCACATTGTCTTTGTTTATGGTTTGAATTCACATCAGCTGTGATTCTGAAAAAACTGAATGTTATATAAGTTTTTAGAGAAATTTTTATTTCTTAAAGTTTGGTAAATATGTAAATTCTCTTTGGTTCTGATGGATATATGGTTAATTTTTGTAGTGTATATTTAGATATTTTCAACTTTTCAAGTAACTTTAAGATGTCCAATTTTTTTTAGGGATCTGTAAAACGAATAATAATTTTGGAGGCCCTAATTTGTGTAAAATTCCTTGTGTTATACGCCGGAAAATACTGCATTTCGCAGTTCAGCGTGAGCCGTGCAAAACTTTCAGCTTGAATACTAACACCAGAACACAGATAAAACTGTACTGTAAATGTATGCCAAGAAATACACTGGCTACAGCTGAAGATATACCTGTTCCGGAATTAAAGGACGTGTCGCTGTGCNTAAATGTATGCCAAGAAATACACTGGCTACAGCTGAAGATATACCTGTTCCGGAATTAAAGGACGTGTCGCTGTGCCGAATGCTGCGGGAGTGCATGAAGTTTCCTGTAGTGGGTAAAAGTAAGGAGCTCTGTTGATTACGAAGCAAGTAAGAAAGTTTGGGGAACAACATCAAGTGGTTCGATACCTTTGTTATGCAAGCATGTAAACATTGTACAGNCTAGCATGTCCGAGTGCTGCGGGAGTGCATGAAGTTTCCTGTAGTGGGTAAAAGTAAGGAGCTCTGTTGATTACGGAGCAAGTAAGAAAGTTTGGGGAACAACATCAAGTGGTTCGATACCTTTGTTATGCAAGCATGTAAACATTGTACAGTAAAACCTCGATAATTCAAAATGTTTGGAGCCAAAATTCTGAACTTTTAAATTACATCACTTAGAAAAAAATTATTGGTCAATATGATTTTACTAAGGGTATGTCTCTCTCTCTCTCTTTTTTTTTTTTGTGAAAATTGTGTATTGCAGACATTAACGAAAATTAGAATCCGTGGCATTTACCCAAATAGCACTTGCATTTTCCCCAAAAACAAGGCTGCCCAAACGGCGGCAGTGGTACGTAGGTCAGAGAGAACTTGAGTAGTTTATGTACGCTGTGGTATTGATAATGTGTTGGTGGTGTACCCTCCGCATAACTACACATCTCTTATTCAGCCCCAAGACCAGGGTATACCGAGATATGTAGTTGAAATACAATAATTGCACAGAGATTATGCACAACTTCCCAAGCAGTGTTCATTATGGGAAATCAGTTGCTGAATTCATGAAAGATTACAACCTGAAGGATGTTATTTGGACGCTGGCCAGAGCGTGGGACAGTATACCACACTCAACTTTAATCAATGCTCGACACAGTATTTGGCCATCCATTTTATTTAATGACGAAGATAAATGTGAAAAGGTAGATTTCATTGGTTTTAAAATCTCACACGAAAAGAAAATGGTAAACAATTGGCTGCAGCATGTAAGAGCCAAGATTTTACGGTGTTACTTTAATGGAAATTTTGTCACTGAAAATTGTACATTTCCTCTTTATCTTCATAAAATATTTACTATGTGTGCATCAATACATACTTGCCAAATTCAGTTGTGATGACTTTGGGTTACTAAAGTAAGTGATTATTAGAAAAAAATTTTAGTTCAAATTGATTTTGAAAATTTTATATTGTGTAATTTCTTTGATTTTTATGTTTTCCGAGTATAGTTAACAATAGTCTATACTTAAACACAACGTCCATGAAAACATTTTTTACTAACATTTACTACATAAACAAGAGTGAGCAACTATGTATTTAAAACTATATAAAAAAAAATCAAAGTTTACATGTTAATTATTTTTTGACAGATGTTGAATTTTCCAAAGAATGTGAATTTTCATTTGTTTTTTTACCTCACAAAACTATTTTAAATACAAATTTTCAGAAAAAAAATTTTTTATTGAAACCAAATTATTGTTATATTTCTATTTTCAGTTTTGCCAGCCTATATAATTGTAGCCACAACTACACAGAATCTGATTGACTCAGCCTAGATGCTAACAACTTGAAATATATACCGGGTGAGTCGCCTGCGCCTATTTATCCCTATCTATGTAACCCGCACACAATACATCTAGTCTAACAAAACACCCATCATAGCAGGACACCAGGTGCACGTTGATTCGTTGTCTTCAGTGCAGTAAGCGGTGAACGGATGGTGTTATGTCAGCAATGCGTTGAGAAGCAGTCACTTTTCAAAAAATACAAATCCGTTTAGTGCGCTGAAACAGATTACTGCAATGCTAACCGAATACGTTGGTATGTGACGAGTGCGTCCTTAGTAACACACATCTGCCTTCCTTCGAGCCATTGATAGTCACTGCTTACTGTATTGACAAAGAGGAATCAACGTGCACAAGATGTTTGGTGGCGAGTCTCTATTTACGTGCTGCTAACAGATGAGGCGCCGTAACGAGTGCGTACACGGCACGGGACTCGGCTACACGAGACACAATTAATTTACAGCGGAGGACATGTTTTGATAGATTGGTAATATTTTGTGCGGGTTGCATAGATATGGGAAAATAGACACGGGCGACTCACCCAGGTGTGATATATATACACACCATTCACCATATAATCTTGCCTCTAACAATGTGTTGCCAACCCAGCAGTGTACGGATTTACGGCATGACATTGAAGAGAGCTTTGAGGTCGATAAGAAAGCACCTGTTGTTAATCATCTCACAGGTTGTGAAATCTTTGACATGGTGATGAATACAGAAGTTCACCTCACAAAAACCAACTTTTTCAAGTGAAATACTACTCATCACTATCAAAAGGCAGACATTTGCTGAATAAAATACAGTCTCATAAGTACTATCAAGCGCACACAGCATCTAATGTGACTAAACGAACTGCATCGGAAAGTGAAAAATCAGCTGCATGGCACTTGTTTTGACAGCCAGGAAAGGAAGGGAGACAGGAAGCGACAGTGAAAGGCGGCTGAGAAGACGAGAGCGGCACACGTGGCGGTGACAGAGAATGCTTACTGAACCACTGTCCTCTACCACCGCGGAGCCTATGGCATGCAGTATTTATTGATATTCGCTGCCCTGGAACAAACAAAGCAGAAATGCCAGGACTGATCAGGAGGGTGCGCATGTAGCTCTGCCCTCGGTTGGAGAGCAAGCCCGCACCCTTCCCCTCACTTGTCACCTTGGCGCGAGGTTGCTTTGTTCTGTTGCACACGGCTCATTCAGAGGAAAGGAAGTCACTATAATTGCAACTGCATTAGGACATCTACCTTTCAACACCCTTATGTCGCATGTGTATAAAGACCGCGAAGGTCCAAGTAAAGGACCTGTGATAATAAGTTAACTTTTAAATAACAAATCCTCTTGATTTTCCTGCAAGAAGCCAGTGTCAATGGAATGCACTCTCACTAAAAGTTGCACGGCACGCTGTGTTTAGGCTTTTCTTCTGGCAGCAAGGGGAGGACCTATATGTCCATCTATGGTATAATTTCTCTTGGAAATGTCAAAATATTAAAATTAATTAATATTTCATAAATATGTTACTTTTGCTCCAGAAACAATAGAAAAAGGTTGCAATTTTTTAGTTTTTGGTGGTTACATCAATCAATACAAGTAAAATTTGATCTCGCAAGCATCTAGTGAGTGAGTGAAGAGATTTGGGCGGCTCTTAACATCCGAGGTCTTGAGAGCCGATGAGGGTGAAGAGAGGTGAGTATGGTGCAGTGCTGTAATGAAAGGGCAGGGGAAACGGCAGATCTACAAAAAATAACTCGCCAACCAGCAACATTGTTCGACACGATTCCAACATGCAAAAATCCAGGAACACCCCACCAGGAATTAAACCCAATACGCCTAGGTGGGAGGCGAGTAAGCTAACCGCTAGACCACCGTGCCCCTACAAGCATGTAGATCTCACCAGTTAATTCACGAGAACCACGAGGACTCAAAGATCAACATCTGACATTATTTAACCAATGTAAGATGTAATTTTGACACTAAAGTCATGCAAAAAGGGCCTACATAATATTTTAACATAGTTTTTGCATGTGGGTGGGTCAGAATCAATTGAAATTCCAGTAAAGACTACTTTTCCAGGAATGGTGGAAGGTTATAGTTTTGAGAGTTGACTGTACGACACGAGTAAATGCAATGTGCTTGCTCAATACTCACCACTCTGCTCTTTCGCCACTAGCATCTCAACCAGATCACACGTGGAACAACTCAATCTCATGTGGAGTGCTTCAACTCTACACGTGAGTGCAACTCTCTTCAGGAGAATGCACCTACATTTACAATTACTCATGCATTTCAACAACTAATTTACTAAAATAAACAATTTATTCACATTTATCAATTAGAAAACATACTGTTTCACAAATACTGCACATTTCTTATTTCTGTTCCTCTCGAGACACTTTTAAAACTAAGCATCAACAATTTCATTAAAAACAACCACAGTTAAACCCTATGACTGAACACTGTATAAATATTTCTCAAAACAACTACATCTAATATGCCAAAATTAATACGTAATGTTCGGTCAGATACGTACTAATACAATAAATTAAAACTTACAAAATAAATAGAAAAAAACACACAAATTACCAATAGACCCACAAAAAATAAACCCTTATATAGCCCAAAACATTACATACAGTATAACCCCTGTTTTACACTTTCCTGGGAACGAATGTAAAATGGTGTAAATGGGGGGAAACAATCTAACTCGAAGACTATATGTTGAAGAGTTAATGTTGATGTAGAGGAATGGGTCGAACATGTTTTAGTTTAATATTTAAGATGCCAAATCACATATTTTATGTTTCAATCACTGTTTTCTGTTTGGGTCAGTTTTTGTACTGAAGTATTTTACTAACTTGAAGAATAGAATTTCTTTTTCTTTACTGCATCTAACAGTAACTGGTAACTTTTTTATTCTTTGACTTTCCCAGTGGAATTTGAAGTTTTATTTAGAACCAAATCACAGAATAATATATTTATCTCAATTCAAGTTATCCTTTAGGCTATAATCCTGTTGCAGATCTGATAGTTTTTTTTCCAGTGTAAAAATTTTCAGGGGTGATACTTTTACTTTCCAATGAAACTGTGTTGCATGCATATTACTGCACTCTCAAGACCTGCATTAATGTGTTTTATAAGCAAGAATTTCCAAATTTTGTTAACCACATGAATTTAAAATAAGTGTAATTCAAGGGAAATCACATTGAATTGCATGGCAGGAACTTAATACATTGTGAACATAGGGCAAATGGTGGGACCTTAATAAATTGTTTATTTAAGGATAAAATGTAATTGAGGGGAAAGTAAAATCAAGGTTTTACTGTACACATGAGCAATGGTCCCATAAAAAATATCATCTCCTAAAAATGATTTCATCAAATCCTATGAAAACTATATAAAACCCAACATACTATTAAAAAAAGGTCTAAAAAAATAACCTACCAAAATGAGGAACCGCACAATGGTGGTTTTGTTGTACATTATTGTATCACATATTTGTTAAATTCCTTACGAATCAAGGTAAATCTAACACACGGCCTTGCAACAAAGAAATGAAACCCAATTCCAAATATAAAATATAATAGTTCCTAAAATAATGCATGTCATAGTGGACTATTCACATGGTAACATTCCAGACATCATTCAAAAATAATGCATCGTCAAGTCCTTAGTTGCTTGATTTTGACTGTAAAGCAAAGAATAAAATTTTTGTACTATGAAGAGATTCTACTAGTGTCTTTTACAGAAACATAATCTATAAAAATGTCACTAGGCATCAACAAATGTATCCTTGTCATATATGCACACATGCTTCACTTTCTTTGCCTGATCTTGAGGATTGCATCGTCTGGGGAGGGGCTGTCGAAGGCAAAATGTTTAACAGTATGCACGCTCTTGCACCGGTGGAGGACTTTAGGGAGCGGCAGTCTTCTCCACTTCCTACACAGGATTTTACCAAATGCCGACGGCTCCTGCTCGCGCAGCGGGAAAGTTTGCTGCAAGATTTGACTGGCACTCACCACACAACTGAGACGCTCAGAGTTTGCTGCGGAGAGGGCCTCGATCTCATCCGAGTCCAAGGAAACTGGAGGTGCCTCTTCATGCTTGCTGGTGACCCCGTCGTCCTGCACGTGCTTTATGGTGTTGGTCTTCAGTGCGCAAGTCAGGTCGATGATGACGTCGTCAAACTCGTGCGAAGGGGAGCAGGAGCCGCTCGCACTTGGCCGGGTGACGGAGACGGGAGGGAACGCCAAGCGCTTGTTCGAAACGCCGGGCGAGCTGTTGTTAGTGCTCAGGTGGCTGGCAATAAGGTCAGCCAGCGAACTAAAACACTCCTCGCTACTTGATTCATCCCGAGCTACCCCTGGTCCTTCCACAGACCCGTGTCCCACCTTCAAACCGAAAACTCCAACAGGTGGGTGGAAAGTTCTGAATGGCGGCTGGCTCGCCATCTTTTTACCGTCATCTGTCCTTTGATGTTGCTTTGCAAGGGCACTCAGTGACGAAAGTCCTCCATCGTCCTCATCGTCGGACGATGGTGGCGAAAACTCTTTGATATCACTTTCCATATTTAGTGACGAGTGAAGTAAATCTTGATAATTTTCCTTGTAAGAATCCCTCCTGACTTTCATTTGAAAATTTGGAATATTTAACTTAGGGGGTTCTTGAGACCCCTGACTGATCACACAGTTATCCAAAGAAACTCGATTGTCACGTGCCATGACCTTCTCTTTACAGAATTTAGAATCTACCGGCGACTTCTCATTACAATTATCTTTACCAACTGTATTTAATCTATTAAAAATGTGCTCAATTCGACCTCGACAATTTCCAAATGATGTGACATCAAACTGATTTGAGATCGTTTTTGAGGTTGGGGGGAAAAGTTCATACTTGTTTGAAAGACTAAGTACTGCACCATCACAAACATTAAACACACTACTCTTTAGAATAATATTATTGCTATTTCTTATTTGTAGTGTTTCAAGGCTCTGCTTCAGGAACTGAGAAGTGGGGTCACTACGTTTAACATCTAGGAAGCAATCAGGTGAAACATCATCATGATCATCTTACCTTGCACACAGGCAGTGAAGGACAGCAAATCAGATCAGTCCGTGGCACAAGGAACGGACATGAAACAAAGGAACCAGACGCCCTGTTGTTACACAATGCCATATTTAAGCCGAGCCTACTTCAACGCACACTTTCCTAACAGAAAACATTATTTCTATGGAAAATATAATCACAAACATGTACATACACATGTCCTTTAGATACTTTTCATACTCACGTTACTGTAAATAGCTTTCCCACCAACAACACCAACTTCTCCATACTAGTTTTTCGTAAGGTATAGAATATAATTATTTATTTTTACACTTAAGGAAATTCCCACCACGCACACGACCTGCTAAGTAACACGCACACGCGCACACACACACACACACACTCTCTCTCTTTCTCTCACNTTTTGGCAGTCTTCAACTGTGCATTAAATAGTTTCTGCTGCATAATCATATAACAAAATCATAGCTTCATTTGTCTTGGAACAAGCTAAAAAAACTATTTTAATGAAATGCAACAAAGAGAGATGAAAGGTATCTTGAATTAATTTGAGACATGCTTAGCAAAATAATTCAGAAGTATTCTGAGACAGAAAATAAAAAATATGCAAAAATTACCTTCCATCTATTAAAACACTGGAAAAAAAAGTGTGTGATTAATAAAAAAAAAAGTATGGAATCTAATATTTGCTTGACATAACACAAAATAATGCCTAAAATGTTAACAGTGTTTGCCTCAACTATAATGAATTTGTTGTTAGCCAATGCCCTTATTTTGTATCTGTAACCCTCTCTTACACAACTTAATCCAGCTAACATGCTTAGCAATCTCACACACACTTAATGGCACAGTACAAAACCAAACAAGTTCTCACCTCTTTCCCTGTTTCTCTCACGTCTCTGGCGTTGCGGCTTCGGACCATCTGGAAGAGATCAACAGTTACAAAATAATCAAGTTTCACAAACTAAAAGACTTACTAATCACAGAACTTTGATCTGTAATGCAAATTACATAAAACAGACCACGGAAACCATATTTCAGTGCCAGCTTAATCCTATTAGTTTTTTATTTAACAGATGTTCAAACGCCTGCTTCACACCAGGAAGGGTACTTGAGGGGCAGCTGGCATATACTGTGCTCTAACACTTATCAAACTGCACATACGCCACGCCCACTGTTTGTTTAGCCTGGTGTCAAATGAAGAGCCTTGAGAGACAAAGTTGCCTTGGCAAAGCCACCACAAACGTAGGCTCCCTGTTAAACACAGGCAAACAGGGACACCTCAACTTACATGAAAATTGCTGTGACACTACCTCTACTTGTTGACAAAACCAAAACCATCTGCATCATGCAAGCATAAGTCCCATACAATGTTCAATTGGATAGTGAGTGGAAAAGTGTCTTGGTGGACGAGTGGTGGAAATGAGGGAGCAGAGTGTGAGGGAGAGGGAGTATGGAGCCAGAGACAGTGGAGAGAGTAAGGAAGTGGTCTGTCACCTACTTCCATCCCTCGGAGTTAGAGAGAGTGAGGGAGAGGGAGTATGGAGCCAGAGAAGGTGGAGAGAGTAAGGAAGTGGAGACAGTGGATGAAGGTAGGGAGGGAGTTAGGGAGAGGGAGTATGGAGCCAGAGACGGTGGAGAGAGTAAGGAAGTGGAGACAGTGGATGAAGGTAGGGAGGGAGTTAGGGAGAGGGAGTATGGAGCCAGAGACGGTGGAGAGAGTAAGGAAGTGGAGACAGTGGATGAAGGTAGGGAGGGAGTTAGGGAGAGGGAGTATGGAGCCAGAGACGGTGGAGAGAGTAAGGAAGTGGAGACAGTGGATGAAGGTAGGGAGGGAGTTAGAGAGAGTGAGGGAGAGGGAGTATGGAGCCAGAGACGGTGGAGAGAGTAAGGAAGTGGAGACAGTGGATGAAGGTAGGGAGGGAGTTAGGGAGAGGGAGTATGGAGCGAGAGACGGTGGAGAGAGTAAGGAAGTGGAGACAGTGGATGAAGGTAGGGAGGGAGTTAGGGAGAGGGAGTATGGAGCGAGAGACGGTGGAGAGAGTAAGGAAGTGGAGACAGTGGATGAAGGTAGGGAGGGAGTTAGGGAGAGGGAGTATGGAGCGAGAGACGGTGGAGAGAGTAAGGAAGTGGAGACAGTGGATGAAGGTAGGGAGGGAGTTAGGGAGAGGGAGTATGGAGCGAGAGACGGTGGAGAGAGTAAGGAAGTGGAGACAGTGGATGAAGGTAGGGAGGGAGTTAGGGAGAGGGAGTATGGAGCGAGAGACGGTGGAGAGAGTAAGGAGACAAGGAGGTGGAGACAGTGAATGATGATAGTGAGAGTGGAAGTGAGAGAGGAAGTGGTGGAGTGCAAAATAAAAAAAATTAAAATAGTACACACTTTGCTGTTAAAACATAACCTCTTTTCATAGTATTTATGTACAACATATCTGATGACTACCACAATTTTAAATTATTTGTGGATGAACTATCTTATGTATGAGAGCCAAATTCCTTTGAATGTTATATATTTGAAATACAAGGGCAGAACCAGGTAGAGTAAAAAGTCTTACATTTTTAAATAAAATAATTATTGATTGAAAAAAACTGTTATATAGATGAAAACTACACATTTAATAATAATTAATTATATCAATGAAAGCTAACACATTTAATAATCAGTAATAAGTATTGCAGTGAAACGTTTCATACATTGATACTGCTCAATTTCTACACCTNCTAACACATTTAATAATCAGTAATAAGTATTGCAGTGAAACGTTTCATACATTGATACTGCTCAATTTCTACACCTACAAAAAATCTCTAAATAAAACACAAATTGGCAGTACGTATTTTGATAACTTTTAGCTTTGAAACTAAAAATGCACATCAATAAATCTCAGCATAAACTGTTAGGGCACAAATTTAGGTCAATATATTACTTAATCTACAAACACTATGAACAAGAAACTGCCCAAGGCAAGCTAGGTTAGGGCTGAATGTGAGTGCAATCTGAGTATAGGAATTAGGTTATGTTATCAGATTGGGCAAACGGTAAAAAATCTCATATAATTAGTATTGATCAGGATTATTAGTTGGTAGTGAAANTATGTTATCAGATTGGGCAAACGGTAAAAAATCTCATATAATTAGTATTGATCAGGATTATTAGTTGGTAGTGAAACATACTGTGAACAGAGTGATATATTCTTGTTTGTATAATTTATCATTTCAGTTAGGGGTCAAGTCAGTGAATACTGTCTGCCAACATTACTTAAAACTAATGGCCCAGGTAGAACTGCTATAAGCACATCACCAACGTAAATTAGACTCAAGTTCAACCGCACCGTGATTTAGTGTTAAATATTTACAATCCCGAACAACGATAAACACGCATCTAATCACTGTGTGCTTCTATGTTCTTGACGTTAACAGCCAAAACTGCAACAAAACTAATTTCTTATTTTAAAAACATTTCAGTTTAATTGAAAATATTTGTTTTTAACAGAACGGGCAAAGAACGATGCCAACAATTCCTGCAGCACTAAGACAAACACACAAACTGCACCAACTAAACCATTGTGCTTGTCGTCATAACAGTACTGACGCACTATAGAAACACAAACAAGAAAAGAAGACAAAAAAAAACACATGAGAAATACATCTCGCAAAAGATTACCTTTTGAAGTCTGGACTGGAATGGAACACAAGCTGAAACAGGTACGCCAAGATAAAAATAAAACAATTCTCGTTTTCTTCCAATATTTACAAGCTCGCAATTGCGGTGTTGCCAATTTGGCGACTGGCAGTAGAAGTAACAATCTTTTAATTTATTTTAGCTATGAAATATTCTGACTTTTCTAGTGATTAAAAAGGGAGTTAGCGACTTTTTAAACTCCCCGTAGCGGCAGAAAGAAACGTTTCTCTATTGGTAATATACGANATTAAAAAGGGAGTTAGCGACTTTTTAAACTCCCCGTAGCGGCAGAAAGAAACGTTTCTCTATTGGTAATATACGAACCTGGTAAATTTTTCATAAATATGTATTGGCAACACAGTACCTCACTTATTTATTTTGTGCCCTAATAGTGACGTAAACAGCGCATATTTCCCGAACTTTAATAAAAGAGAAAATCAATGAGCAATTGTTTTTCCACCAATGTCTCGTGCAGCTACAAGAAGCCCTTTCTGTTATGGCACATATCCCGGACATGACGAAATTCTAGTGCAATTCCCAGATTATTCCTGGGCACTACGATTTCCGTACAAGCCCCGGTTTTCCAGTTTCTCCTGGTTGCTAGACACCCTGGGGTGGCTCCTCGGGAATCAAACCCAGTTCGCCTTGGTAGGAGGTTGAGTACTAAGACTATTACACCACCAAATCCCTACATAACGTAGTTGTGGGAGAAATCAAAAGTACCCTTGGAGAACCCCACCACACAATGTAAATGTACACTACATTTCCCACATGTGAAAATTTGAGCATGACCCCGGAAGAAATCTAACCTGGGTTGTAGTGATGGGAGGCCAGTCTATGACGTTATGAACATGTTTACCTATGGCAATTTGCAAACTTGTCTACAAAGTTTTGCTGAAATCATGCGTTACACATTTGCCAAACTGAAAAACATAGCTAACTAAACACAAACAAATACATGTTTAACATGCTAACTCCCAAATATACAAACGTTTATCATGAGAAGGATGAACTAAAACTTAAGGTAATAGGTTTCAGACCCATGGCCTGCAACTATACATTTTTCTGTGAACTTACCCAGGCCCTTAAAAAAAAAAACTAATAAATAAAATTCCTAGTTTCTTTCAATTCTGTACAAATAAAAACATTTTTAAGCACTTAACTATTTATTTTTAATTTCCACAGTGGCTAACCGCTACACATCTGGTTACAGTGCAGCCATCACGCAAATATCACACCTTGATGCCGAAAAGAACTGTAAGTACCATGTGAGGTAATGCACAGATGCTGAAGGTGGCGTCTCCTAATTACTCTAATGCNTGGTTACAGTGCAGCCATCACGCAAATATCACACCTTGGTGCCGAAAAGAACTGTAAGTACCATGTGAGGTAATGCACAGATGCTGAAGGTGGCGTCTCCTAATTACTCTAATGCCATTGGCTCTAGACCACTTGATACTGGATCACCCAGTTACACAGCTTGTTTGTGAGGAATTAAAGAAACTTGAAGAAATGTTGCGACAGAGGTGGGCAGCAAACATTTCATTCAGACCTTCGCCACCCGAGTTCCGGCCATCTACAGATAGGATACAAAAACAGAAAAGACAACTCCCATTCCCTAATAGCTAGAGCAAGAGAGAGGCTGTGAAAGAATACGGAGAGATGGAGAGGTTTGAGTGACTCTTGATGAGGTCTTGAGAGCCGTAGAAGGTGAAACGAGGCAGATGTGGAGCAGCATCGGAATGCAAGGGTGCAGGAAACGGTAGAGCCCAATGAAAACCTGCCAACCTGCGGCATCGCCCAGTATAATTCAACACGTGGAGAATCCAGGAGTGATTCCCCTGGGAATCGAACTTTGTTCATACTGTGGCAGGCCAGCTCTCTAGCCACTGCACCAACCACGGCCCCTAGAGCGAAAGAAAGTTTGGCAATGATTAACAACCGAGGTCTTCAACATGGATGGGGTAAAGTGCAGTTAAGATGGAACAGCAATGGAAAACAAAGGTGTGGGAAATGAAAGAATCCCAAGAAAAATTTACCAGCCAACAGCAATATCTGCTATATTATCCACATGCAAACAACTGGATGTGACGCTGCCATGAATACGACCCTAGTGTGCTTAATTAATCTGCGGTAATTTTTTAATGCCCAGTACTTTACATGACCAAACTAACTATTGTACTTCATTCTGTTCATTAGATGATAAATTGCATTTCCAGTGTCGAAATTTGTGTCACATGATAAAATAACCTACATGGATTATACTCAGACTTCCCTGGCCATAACTGCATTTCCCTGACTTTCCAGGTCAGTGGCAATGCTGGACAAATACAGCACAATAAATACGAGTACACCAGGACAGGATGGGGAAGACTCACCAGAGGCTGCAGGAGCAGAGTTGTTGGCAGCCTGCGAGTACTGCAGCACCTGGTCCAGCGATCGGTGCACGTCGAAGCCGCACTTAAGGACCGTCTCGACCAGAATGTGCTCCGGCGTGCAGTCCCCGACCACGTTCCGAATCTCCTCCAGGCACGAGCGCAGCCTGGCCTCGTCCGTGTCGCTCAGCTGCGGCCGCTTGTAGTTGGACGAGTCCCTGCGTTGGGGCTCGCCGCCGTCTGTCTGCAGCTCGTCCTCCTCTACTATGTCCTCGCCCTCGTTGAAGAAGACCGACATCTGCGGCTGCCTCGTGCGGTCGTACATGAACTCTGCTTCTGCAAAACACAATTGCCTGTTGTGTTATGCTTCACGTACAAGTTGAAGTAGTTGAGTTTCTTTATTCAGGAATTTAGCTGTTTTGTCTCATTATTATTTTTCATACAAGTTGCATGAAGTTGTGTCTTGTGTTCTGATATGCTAAGTAAAGGGTAAATGTGTCTGGTATTTTATCTTATTTAGGATAGTCTTTAATACGTCGCCCTTGCCTCAGACTAGACTTACCCATGTTTTAGGTTAAATATTCTGGCATTTCTGAACCTCAATTGCTTGTTTACGCCAATTTGCTCCTGAACCAAAAATCAAAGGGATGCCGACTAGCGCTGTGTCATCGTCTCTTTGCTGGACGCCACGCTCATAGAGAAAGTAAGCGGCGTGTTAGGAATTTCATACAATCATCACTTGTACGCCCGACAAACTTCACACGCATTATATACTATATTATATGATTTTCTTGTAATTACAAGAAAATAAAACATTATTTGTGTTATTTTCATTTTCTCACACATACACTAGTGTAAAACCCTCTAAGACTAAACCACTTCAATAACTAAGCCAAAACATAATTTGGAAGGGCAAAAACCAAAATTTTCAAATGGATTAGCACTACTGCACACCCAAGGTACAACACCAGTTGCCAAACAAATTACGAAACATTTAAATCTATACCGCAAACTTATCGTTTTCTACGATTCACCATTAATTAGGTGTCCCATCGCTCTGTAGCGTGACTAGTAGAATGTCAGCTCAAAACCAAGGTAGCTGTGTTTGACCTCAGCTGAACGAGGTAAAGTGCAAAAGTCATCAGGAACAAACAAAGATCTTGAAGGCATAACGTATCAGACATCTGAAGGGCGTAAAGTAGGCAGAGCGAGACCGTGCAAGGCCTTAACAAACTAACACGACCAACCAAAAAAATATTACACACAAAGGGGAAAGGGAAAGGCAGGGAGGGAGAACCGGGAGGAAAGAGGAGGGGATCCGAGCCGAGCAAAGAGTACACCACCACACAGGGGTAGATGGCGCTGACAAACCTAAGACGATGGCACTATCGTCGCAATTTTCAAAATGGCAGTCATTTTAAAATTTAGGGTGATGTCATATCTTGGGAACCATTCAACCAATTTAAACAAAATTTTGTACAATGACAGTGCATTATGCAAGCGTTAAATTTAGAGATGGATATTGTAGATTCTCATTTTGGAAGATAACACTACATGCAAAAATAAAGGTTTTACGTTGTACCTCAAAAACTACTGGACCGATTCTCGCCAAATTTGGCAAGTAAATAACACTGTGTCAGGTCATGTAAACATGTGCCATTTAAATTGATAAGGCACCTATTTTCAAAATGGTAGCCATACAATTTTTTTATATTCATTTGACAAATCTACTACACCGTTTGGCCAATGTAGACTAGATTTTGTATGCTGTAAGTATTTATTGCTAGCATCATATATGCCAACAAATAACCAAACCACTTTTCTTCGCCATTTTGTAAGATAGCACCACGTGAAGAAATAAAGTTGTTATATCATAGGGAAACAATCTACCGAGTCCTACCTAATTAGGCAAATAAGTAGTATTATGGCAGGCTATATAAATGTATATGTTTGACGTATAATCCAATCATTGTTAATTCAAACTTTCCTGTAGCCCTGCTAAAGATCTACTTCCAGGATATTCCTCCGCCTCCTGCAAACTAAGCTTAAGTAAGTCTGGGAAATTACACCAAAGGACAACGGCACTACGTTCGTGCACACTCAGTTGTAATAATCTTTTGCACGAGAACTATTTCTTACTAGGCGTTCCCAACACACATGTTTTCTCACTATTTGTATTTATATTATTTATAAATTAAGCTTTATAATTTACAAATAAAATACAAATAACATTTCAATTTAACCAAAAAAGAAGGCATTTTATGTTGACATACGTATAAAATGCGTATGCCACATGGCATATTTAAGAAATAACTAAACACATCATACATGGGATTCAATAAGTGTGAAGAAAACCGCAAATAGACTATAGGCCAGATTGTGTTACAGAAGGCCATGTACACTTACATGATTTATGCGAGGTCAGGCACTGTTTTCCAAAATGGCGGTCATATAAGTAATTTAGATAATTTTGTCATATCTATTAAACAATTTAACAGAATTCAACCAAATTTGTATGCTGACCGTATCTTGTACACAGTACCTCTTTTTTAGGGCAATTTTGTACAATAGCACCAAATAAGAAAATTAAGTTTTTATGCCATAACTCGGGAACCAATCAACCCATTTCCACCAACTTCTACATACAAGTAATACTATGGTAGGCCATGTAATCTTACGTGTTTTAAGTGGCTCAACATTTCCAAAATGACGGCCCTGTAAATATTTCAAGTTAGTAAATCCTATCATTGAAAACATTAGACTGATTACATCCGAGGCTGGCACTCTGAATCCTACCTTCGTAATGCAGTTAGTTGGTTGCACGCTAGCTTACGGTACAAGGTTTCCTGTGTTTGAGTATCGGGTGAGGCACGTGTGTATTTTTAATTGCCTCACAACTGTTGCATATGGTTCTGGTTCAATCCCTAATGACATTACTGTCCATGAGACGTTAAGGCCAACTTACCATGTAAGCTTTTAAGGACTTCATTATCATTTATTTGCACCCATGAACAGGAAAGTAGACTCATTTGTTACATCACTAGCTTCTTGTTTTGTTGGAGNCATTATCATTTATTTGCACCCATGAACAGGAAAGTAGACTCATTTGTTACATCACTAGCTTCTTGTTTTGTTGGAGATGCGAATGCTTGGTAAAGATTTTACACAACTCCAGTTTGAAAAGTTAATAAATATTTATGAAAAGAGATTCAATTGTCAGTGAACACTTTTGGGTCGCCGACTAACCGTTTTCTTCAGTGAAAAGGCTGCTTCTAATTGTTTTATATTCTGAGAGTATTTGAGGGCGTCCGTAACAGTAACTGATAAACACAAGCAGATTTCAAAATCTGCTTTGATAGTTATCTGTTCTTATACATAACTATACACATCAGCTAAGAATGAACACACACTCGTGCCTCCATGTGGTTCATTTTACTAATTTCTTGTGCTTCATGCTGTTGCTGCCAGAATGTGTGACGAGCGTAGTATGAAGAGGCAAGTACACATCAGGGCAGGCAAGCAATACTTAACAAAGGCATACCGACAACTCTGTGGACTAAAACATCTCATTTTAAAGAATTCATGGACTAAGATAATTTTTATAATTTGTTAGGTAGGTAGGTAGTTGGGCTTAACGTCTCGTCGACAGCGAGGGCATTAGAGATGGTGCAAGTTGCTCTGGGAAGAGGGAATGGGGAAGGAATGGGAAGTAATCGGCCACTGCATTTGTTAAGGACCCTTCCCAGCATGCGTCTAGTCTCCCACAGTGATTTTGGGAAACCGTGGAAATCCGAGTGGCTGGACCGGGAATCGATCCCGGGTCCTCCAGAATGTGAGTCTAATGAGTTACCACTGTGCCATCTCGCTCTGTATTTTAATTTTTACTGTATACATAGTTATTGTTTGATTAATTCATAACATTATAAGTTCTCTTGTTCTCCTGGGATGCCCATTAATACCCACACGTAACTGTAAGTGCAAGCCTCGGTGACAAATAAATATAACTAAACAACACTTAACACATTATTTTGATCTTTGAGAAAGCAAATAAGAGGCACGGTGGTGTAGTAGTCGTGACTTCTTGCCTCCTACAAACGCGAACTGGGCTGGATTCCCAGCAGTCTTGCGCGAGAGGTTGCCTTTCACCAGCTGGTGGGCCGCGGTAGTGTAGTGGTCAGACCACTCACTTCCCACTTATGCAAACTGGGTTTGGTTTCCGGCAGGGACGCTCGTTTACCCGCTATAATTTGTGAATGTCACCAAACTTTACAATTGTGAAATACGGTAAAACATAAATAATTTAACACAAACATTGACAATTTTACATTTTTTTTTCTGTATTGTTTATGATGTAGGGTGTCTATTGGTTCCCAATTAACCAAATTCACGACTTTTTTCACGACATCTTCAGTTAAATTCATGACAACATGGCACAANTTTAATTTTTACTGTATACATAGTTATTGTTTGATTAATTCATAACATTATAAGTTCTCTTGTTCTCCTGGGATGCTCATTAATACCCACACGTAACTGTAAGTGCAAGCCTTGGTGACAAATAAATATAACTAAACAACACTTAACACATTATTTTGATCTTTGAGAAAGCAAATAAGAGGCACGGTGGTGTAGTAGTTGTGACTTCTTGCCTCCTACAAACGCGAACTGGGCTGGATTCCCGGCAGTCTTGCGCGAGAGGTTGCCTTTCACCAGCTGGTGGGCCGCGGTAGTGTAGTGGTCAGACCACTCACTTCCCACCTATGCAAACTGGGTTTGGTTTCCGGCAGGGACGCTCGTTTACCCGCTATAATTTGTGAATGTCACCAAACTTTACAATTGTGAAATACGGTAAAACATAAATAATTTAACACAAACATTGACAATTTTACATTTTTTTTTTCTGTATTGTTTATGATGTAGGGTGTTTATTGGTTCCCAATTAACCAAATTCACGACTTTTTTCACGACATCTTCAGTTAAATTCATGACAACATGGCACAATGACAACCACTCTATGTGCACAAATGTCATCACCTGTGAGTGTACGACACATGTTGATGGGTTTGGGTGCGTCCTTCACCACTTGGCATGGAACATCAATGTCAACGGACAATGACGTTGATATTAGACTGATACAAAAAAGACAATTTTATGATAACCCACTAAATTTCATTACTTTTAATTACTTTCATGACTAGTAGACATTGTGGCGATGTAATTTTTTACACTTCAATTTCCTTTATGTTCGCACCCCTTCCAATGCAGAATTACGTAATATGTCAATAAAGTAAACAAACAGACCCAAAGTGGAAATGACCCACAGACCAACTCAGCAGAAATATACACATTATGAGGAAATGTACAACAGTTTTACGATACACCATTTACAATTTCCAGTTAAAGTCATAAACATAATTATTATTTAACATAGAATTAAACTTAAAATGAAATCTGTATTCAGTAAACAAAAGAAAATGAATCACTAGTAATAAGTATGATTCACTACAGAAACCACTGGAAAACAATGGACAGGTTGCACGAGATGTTACTAAGCATTTTTTACGTCAAAAGATACAGGGTTTTGAAATTTAATGAACTGAGTTCTTACTGCATGACATTTTCACAACTTTCATGGCCACAATAACATTTCATTAGTTTTTAAAGACTTTCACGGCACGTAGATACCACGACCTGCCATACCACGGAAGAATGTACAACACATCAGTCTTACTCTCCTTTAGCAAATATAAATTCTTCACACAGTACATTACAATTAGCAGCTTACAGACAGCGAAGGCAGGAGCACTCCTCTCCCTGCTCAACCCGGGACTGGGCAATGCCTGAGCACTTTACAAGCTAACGACAACAGTAGACGTAACATACAGTTTCCCTTTGGTTCATGGCGCTCAGCCATTACGGTCAAGAGCAGCAAACTGCGTAAATGGCGACAGGTAACTTAACTACTTCTTCCCTCATTATTTTTTTCTACATGAACCAAGCAGCAACATCTCACAGAGAAACTTAATTCTAACACAATAAGCGTGTGTACTTTGTTATGATAGTACATTCAAACCGCTCCACTGGAGTTTACATATAAAGGAAGGTACGTTACTTGGAAAGTTCTTAGATACTTCTTGTCTACTAAAAACGTAACCTTGTCATCACGCGACTGCTCATTTACAACGCAAGAGACACAGTTAAAGCAAGATATAGCACGACAAACTTACAGAAACATTTCCTTCAGATGAGCCCCTACTCTTTGCAACTAGACCCAGGTGAGGTTTGCTTCGAGTCTGTGACGTCATTCTAAAACCAGTGTGGCTCTGCTTGCTGGAGCACTACCAACAGCATCCAAACTGAGCCTACCAGCTCATGTGATGGGGTCACACTCTCTGCAGGCGATGCACTTCTCTTTAATGGAGAAGTGCGAGTTCTACTACTTTCTCTCACTTATAACTTCATTACAGTCAAAACAATTCAAAGATGGAACAATACAAATAAAAAATAAACCTTTTATTCAGTAATTATAAAGAATAGCGCCTTTTTTCAAGCAGACATAGCATACCCACAAAAAGTTATGTAAATGGCTTTTGCACACCTTACCTACTTTATATTTAGGAGGGTGTAATGTTAAAATAAGCCGAACGTCGAAAATAAAACAAATAATATACTAGGAGTTCTGCCACTTTTTTTACATTGGACGCCATGTTGTGTAGTCCTGTAATGCTGCAGTAACGTAAACAAATGCAAATCGGCAGTCACCTGTTTGCTGTGGATGTGTAGACGTTACCGTAGGTTGGCTGCAGTTTAGATGCAATACAGTGCGGTGCGTGGCGAGTGGAGTGTTGCTGCGCGTGTGAGTTGTGACGTCCAAATCCGACCGTACGAAGGCTTGTGATTTAAGAATGGAGGGTGCAAGTACGAGTGCTTCTGTACGTGACAGTAGTCTATGTGGTGGGTGTTACCTGGACGTTTGCCAGTTTGTTGAATTAACGTTTTTTGGCCAACCATACTTCCGGTATATATACTGTGTGTTGTATATGGCAGGATTTTGCATTTTGTGGTATATCACAGGTTTGTATATTTCTGTGTATGTAGCTATTTGAAATGTAACAAACCTAACCAAATTCAACCCACTTCACAACATGTAACACACAGGTTTTGTTTACACTGCAGCACGATGAAATACGGTATTATGTGATGGTAACCAGTACCCTTTATTTACACATCGTGATGTTAGGTAATATTAGGTTACGTCTATTTGCATTTAACGTATTTACATACAGTAATATAACGATAACATACATATTTTGTGCATTTAACCAGACAATTTCCCTGATCTTCATAGCCCTCCCCACTATCGTTTTTGTGGTTTGTAATCAGAATATGTTAATGCTCCTAGTAAATTCGTGTTCTGTGTAATTAGCATAGTTAAAATATACTACTTCCCGTGATTTTTTTGTTTTTTTTTTTTCCCCAGAAAAGCCAGTATTATATACTACTACACATGTTCAAATTACTGCTACGTAATATTACAGTTTAACGTGGCTTTCCCTCATTGAAAAGTTACCCACGTACAAAGTATGTATAAAATACCATAACTTACCATCACTTGGCGAGATTGAATAGTCATCTTCCACAGAATGTCCGTAAACATCATCATAACCATCGTACTCTGGAAATAAAATTTAACACATTTTCAAACTTACGAGAATTTCTTATTCATTTCCTAGATTCTCGATAAACAAAACATCATTTCAACCTACCGTCATTGTAGTTCATAGACCTTACGATTCTGTGTCGCGACATAATTAACTAGATCTAGACTAAATGGAAAACATTATACAGAAATATTCAAACATAAGAATTAATTACAACAAAACTGGTAAACGTTTATTATTTTGTTTTGTTTATAAAACCTACCATATGCATCAAATATTAAATAACCCCAACAATCAAAACCAAAATACCTGCAATTTTTTTTGTGGTAACGTGGCCAACAGAAAGCCAACAACCCAAAGCAAAAATAGAAGAAAGACAAATAAATAGTACTTTCCACCGAAATCCGAACAAGGAACAATACCAGAAGGGATCACAAATACTATTCTTCTCGGTAGAAGCCCCTCAATCATGGAGGGAAGGAAAGGCCACAAAACAAGGGATAGCAAGGTAGGAGAGGGCTAGTCACCTAGGACAATTAAGAGGACACTAAACTCTCAAAATCAGATAACAATATCGTGCTCAAGTAAAAACCGAGCGAGAATGTCACAAACTACCCAGGGGTCATAAAAAAGTACCGAAGGGTGAGAGACAGGAAACTTCACACGAAGCCATTGAAGGGTAGCAAACCAAGAACTTCGATCGCAGCCAGTGCAACACTGAAACAAGCTATGGGTCAAATCTGCACTAGGGGCACCGNAGAGGACACTAAACTCTCAAAATCAGATAATAATATCGTGCTCAAGTAAAAACCGAGCGAGAATGTCACAAACTACCCAGGGGTCATAAAAAAGTACCGAAGGGTGAGAGACAGGAAACTTCACACGAAGCCATTGAAGGGCAGCAAACCAAGAACTTCGATCGCAGCCAGTGCAACACTGAAACAAGCTATGGGTCAAATCTGCACTAGGGGCACCGCAGATACACGAGGGATTAGGGACTGTATGAAGTTCATACAAATGAGACTGGGATGCATTGTGACCTGAAAGAAGACGAAAAGAAGTGACTGCTAAACTATGGGAACTACAGTGAATATATCTTTGCCAAGAATATGTAGGAAATAAACGTCCATATAAAGTATTAGAAACCGAAGTATTATTTTCCCACGCCTGCTTCCAATGCCAGAATATGTCCCCATTTAATATGGGAATTAAAACAGAAAAGATAGTAGGGGCTCCGATACATACTGTAAAACACTCAGATTAGCAAGTTTATCCACCATCGCATTCCGATGAATCTCTACGTGTCCTGACACTCTCATGAACAGGACAGTAATATTTAGTTCATCCAAAAGAACACACTTTTCCCATATGACCTTGAAATCGTAAAAATAACGTAAATCCATATACACGGCAAAATCTTCGGCATAATAAACGGTGGCTGTGGATGGTAGCTTAAAGAGTCCAGGACATTTATGTGAAGAATCATAATTAGCAGACCCAACACCTTGGACAGTTTTTGAGGCATCAGTGTAAATCAATGTACAATCAAGATATCCAGCAACACTAGCATTAAATTCTTGTTGAATGACAATGGGAGAAACATTTCTAGTCGGAGATAGAAAGAGAGGACAAGGAAAACGGAACGATACCTCATACTGCAAACGGTGTAATAATCTAGGAGGAGGGCGAACAAAGCGTGTCATCGTTAATAATACATTCGGTGGAACGTAACCAACGTTGTAAAATGTATGTGCAATATCCCTTATGCGAGAACTACAAGTACGGATCCAATGTTTACCTTGCAACAGCGTATAACGGTCAGATAAAGACATAAGGAAATTTTCCATATACAAGACCATAATGGGAATAGAAGAGAAAGCACCAATAATAAGTCTGAGGCAAACTTTCTGTGTAGTATTCAATTTGTTCACCAAAAAGAGTGGCAGCTGCCCAGCAATCGGAATACCGTAATCTAAAACAGACCGGATGGTAAAAACATAAAAAGAACGAAGAGCAAAAAAGCTAGAACCCCAATGGTTTTGGGCGAGAGCCATTAAAATGTTAATTATTTTGCAACATTTAATAATAGTGTAATCAATATGGGTAGTCCATCAACCACGAGTCTCTAAAGAGATAACGTACCTTTGTCATAGAGAGAAGAAGAGAACCTGTGATGTTTGGAGAAGGTAGCTGTGACAAGGACTATTTATGCGTGAAATATAGGGTGCGACTCTTATCCACAAAAGGATTAAAACCATGGTCATCCAACCGTAGTGATAAAGAATCAAGGGCCATAGTCAAGTAGTCAAGGAAGTACAAACTTTGTCATAGGAAATACATTCAACCCAAAGCACTACATGATCAGCATAATTAAAGGAACGAAAATGGGATACAAGGGGAAATATAATGTCTAGAGTATATCAGATAAACAGCAAGGGGCTAAGAGTATTATCTTGAACAAAACCATTGGACATTTGACGAACAAAATATGCTCCATCAGGAATGATGTACTCTAAACATAAAATGTATACATCGTATAAGGGTATATGGTAAACCAAGTTTAGACATTTTACTATAAAGGAGTTTAATATTGGAGCTATCAAAAGCCGATTCCAAGTATAAAAACATGGTACCAAATACATTCCGGTGAGTGTGAGCATCACGAATACATGACAACAATACAGCAACAGCATCCAAGGTACTAATACCAGCCCGAAAATCAAATTGTTCTGGACGAAAAAACAATGATATTATAACCACCAAGTAAGCCTTGACGTGGTCAAGCACTGGCTCGGTGAATTTCCCGTCCCAAGTTGGGAAAGCCAACTTGATGCGCGGTGTTACCAGAGCTGAGGATGTATGAAATATGTGCTCGGCGTCACAGCTCTGCGGTGACCTGATGAAATGAGGATTGTTTCGGTTGACGGCCTAGGGGACTCTGGTTAACACTCCGTCACACATGATGGCGAGGCTGTATGCCACCTCGCACGCCTTAATTAAATTACAAATAAAACTCTTACAATGCTTGTGGAGTTATTTATTCCTTGAGACTCCTTAATGAACACACACAATTATAGTACAAAACACGTGGCCTTACAAACTACGAGCGACCACGTGGCTTTACAATGTGAAACTCGACTGCACTTAACAATTGTCCGATGAGAATAACGTCGCTCTCCCCTCGGTGCTATAACAAATAAAACAATGATTTGGTTTAAGAAGTATATGCCAATGAGTANAATTACAAATAAAACTCTTACAATGCTTGTGGAGTTATTTATTCCTTGAGACTCCTTAATGAACACACACAATTATAGTACAAAACACGTGGCCTTACAAACTACGAGCGACCACGTGGCTTTACAATGTGAAACTCGACTGCACTTAACAATTGTCCGATGAGAATAACGTCGCTCTCCCCTCGGTGCTATAACAAATAAAACAATGATTTGGTTTAAGAAGTATATGCCAATGAGTATGAGTTCAGCTTAAGATGTCCGCACCGAGGGCCTTTGCGGAGCGAGAGACTTACACGTCTTGATGNTATGAGTTCAGCTTAAGATGTCCGCACCGAGGGCCTTTGCGGAGCGAGAGACTTACACGTCTTGATGCGTTGAAGTACTGCCGAGAACTGGGAGGAAGCATGCGCCAGCTTCCGCCACCTGAGCACAGCCGATGCCACGCGGCGAAACAATGAAGTACAATATACACTAAAAATTTATTATGAGATGAAAGTCACACGAATTAAATTAACATAAGACAACATAATTTTTCCTTAAACGAATACACAATAAAAATTATTATATTAATTCTAAATTTTTCCATTGTACCAGACACGGTATTGCCAAGTGTACGATGCCAAGTGTCCCTGGCTGTGGCTGTGTCGACTGTCTTCCATGATGACAAAAAAATGATATTAATGATATACACTGAATAAATAACACTGAATAAATTAGAAACACTGATGCAATTACACTGATGATATTATGCACACTCTCGCTCGTGCTCACAAGCCCGTCGGTGTGGTGTGTTTGGTGAAGTGGACACGACTGCGGCAGTCAGAGTGGGCACAAAGGAGCTCGTGAACGCACGGTTCACGTCANTGTGTTTGGTGAAGTGGACACGACTGCGGCAGTCAGAGTGGGCACAAAGGAGCTCGTGAACGCACGGTTCACGTCAATATCGTATACGCAGTACACCATTTGGCTTTTCTAAAATTCGATTGACTGCAATGACCTGAGCATAAACTAAAGATAAGGTAGACTGTTTGTTCGTATTCTGTACTTAAGTTATTCTGTGGTGCAACATAATTTTTTGTGGTTGCCGTTTGACCGTTTGGTGACTTAACAGGTTTTAATTTTTGCATACTTCGTACTTGAAGATTTTGCTGATGTGTTTGTTTACGACCTTATAGTNTGTGTTTGGTGAAGTGGACACGACTGCGGCAGTCAGAGTGGGCACAAAGGAGCTCGTGAACGCACGGTTCACGTCAGTATCGTATACGCAGTACACCATTTGGCTTTTCTAAAATTCGATTGACTGCAATGACCTGAGCATAAACTAAAGATAAGGTAGACTGTTTGTTCGTATTCTGTACTTAAGTTATTCTGTGGTGCAACATAATTTTTTGTGGTTGCCGTTTGACCGTTTGGCNCTGAGCATAAACTAAAGATAAGGTAGACTGTTTGTTCGTATTCTGTACTTAAGTTATTCTGTGGTGCAACATAATTTTTTGTGGTTGCCGTTTGACCGTTTGGCGACTTAACAGGTTTTAATTTTTGCATACTTCGTACTTGAAGATTTTGCTGATGTGTTTGTTTACGACCTTATAGTTTTTCGGAGTTTAATATATCTCTCACTGTACAGACTTTACGTTTAAGGCCAGGTGTATTTTGAGCCACACTGGTTGAGTATGTACCTAATTATCACATACCACAAAGGAACACAGCTGTCAATCAAATTGTCTATAATGATGAACGGTTTTTATTTTAATTTATAACTGACAATCAATATTATTTTAATGCAATACTTTCACCTATTAGAATTTAATTAAACTCCTTTTCAAATTGGTTAGTGGAAGTATAAAAACTTCACAAGGGTCTCTTTAAAACACCATATTCTAACCTCAATTCCATTTTATTTACTTTTTGCTAGTCGTGTTGGCATCAAAGCAGTTCATAGTTGTTACATGGAGATTGCTTGTGTGCAGCCAGCTAGGTAGGTCTACCTCATCTTTACTCAATGGATCCAAGAGGCACACTACAAAAAAAATTGTTATGTTTTGCTTATGCTCGTATGTATAATTCTCTTGTTGTGTTTATGCGGCAGTATTGTTATTTTTAATATAAAGTTTTGAAAAGTGTCCTTACTGTTTACTTTTAACGGACAGTTTCAGTTGTCTGGAATTTGTGATTATTAACTGTTTAAAAAAAATGACCAATAGGGATTGCTATCAGGCTTCTTTGGTTGAAGTAGTCGAATCCAAACCTATTCTATATGACAAGAATACTCGGGGTTTTAAAGATGAAGAAGAGAAACTCAAGGCATGGAATTCCGTGATCGTCACACTACGTGGACTAGGGTATGATTGTAACAGTAAGTTATCGTGTTACAGTTGTCTTATGTACTGTGTGGCGTAACACATAATTTTCATGTACTTTGCATATGGCTGACCGGTGTTTCTTTAGTCTATTTACATAACGTGGATAAGATTTGCTCGCTGACATGGAACTAGTAATTTGATGTACAGTCACAATGAAATACGTAAAGACAGGCCGGGTTTATTAACTACGCAACAAAAGTAAGAACGCAACGACACCAATATTGTAAAATGAATATACCAAACAAGTAAAAAAAATTTATTTCCGTAATGTTTTTAACGAACATATTTGTTAAGANTATTGTAAAATGAATATACCAAACAAGTAAAAAAAATTTATTTCCGTAATGTTTTTAACGAACATATTTGTTAAGAAATTTTTAAAAATGTTTATCTATGTGAAGTTACTGGTATATATTTTTTTAAATTCCTGCTTAACGAATTTATAGGAACACTTTTTAATTTTCTTAGCAATACTGCAATACTATATATGGTAATACGTAATTATACATTATATTTATTATTCAAGGCATAAATTCATTGTACAAGCAAATAATATAATAATAATAATAATAATGGAAAATCACAGTATTCTGTACGAGTGTAACACTATTTTACAATCAATCACTTATAATTTAGAAGGCACAAAACTCAAGCAAAAACACAAGAAGTTGAAAGTTGACCAACTCTTGCATTGCGTACTGCGTAAATNTATTGTAAAATGAATATACCAAACAAGTAAAAAAAATTTATTTCCGTAATGTTTTTAACGAACATATTTGTTAAGATATTTTTAAAAATGTTTATCTATGTGAAGTTACTGGTATATATTTTTTTTAATTCCTGCTTAACGAATTTATAGGAACACTTTTTAATTTTCTTAGCAATACTAAATATGGTAATACGTAATTATACATTATATTTATTATTCAAGGCATAAATTCATTGTACAAGCAAATAATATAATAATAATAATAATAATAATGGAAAATCACAGTATTCTGTACGAGTGTAACACTATTTTACAATCAAGCACTTATAATGTAGAAGGCACAAAACTCAAGCAAAAACACAAGAAGTTGAAAGTTGACCAACTCTTGCATTGCGTACTGCGTAAATTATAAACCGTAGCTTTGAAATATGTATGTTTGTTTGTGGCTTTGCATTTCTTGCATAGTTTATAAACCCAGCCTAAGTATATTACAGTGACGTGTAGGGGGTTCCAGGGGGCTGCTGTGGGTCCCCACCTTACCTGGCTTACCAGATTAAGGTAGAAACTGATTATTTTGTCTGGCGCCATAACTCAAATGACGATGAGTTAGTGAGGGTCGTGTCTTCGAAGGCCGGTGGGTCCCTGGAACTCTCTGTCTGTGGTATGGGGTAGAAATAAAATGTGTGGAAGAAAACATTTAAGTGCAAGTTTAGGCATCTGTTTTGAGTTACCAAGTTTTACCATTCAATACAGTTATAAATGAACACATACAACACTAGGAACTAACAAAATACACAAACAAGGCACTTCCAATTTAATGAGTAATGATGGATTATATTATGCATGAAGAAGGTAATCATTAGATGAAAAAGGATGTATATCGCAAACATGTTTTAGCAAATTAAAATTACTGAAACAAAACAGATATTCATATTTTTCACACACTCTTCGGATTAAACTGGTAATTATTGTTAATAGGGGCTTTTCTGAAGGAAACATAGTACACCCACAAAATTAACATAAATGGAGGAGGGCGTGATGGTAAAATAAGGAGAACGTACTAAATAAAATGGTTAAAATATGAGGAGTTCGGCCGCTTTGATTACGTCGGACGCCATGTTGAATAGCCATGTAATGCTGTCGGCGCAGACGTGAACTGCGTTCAGTTGCTGTTTAGATGCATTACAGTGCGGTTCGTGAGTTGTGTTGTCCGAATCTGACCGTGCGAAGGCTTGTGATTTAAGAATGGAGGGCGAAAGTACGAGTGCTTCTGTGCGTTACAGTCGTCTGTGTGGCGGGTGTTACTTGGACGTTTTAGTAGATATTGGTGTTTTGTCAAGTGAGGTAAGGTGCAAGCCATGCCCGTCCAAGGACCGTGGAATTGGGTAATTATTAAGTTTAGGGGCTTTTCTGTAAAAAAAAAAAGTGATATATTTCCACTATACGTCACAAAACATAACAAGTTGTACTCAATTATTTTACTACATATTTTATCCTTAAATGTTACGTGTAGAGCAATATAATCCCAAAGGATTTAGTTTTATTCCCGTGCTCAATTTTTATTGTTTCCGTTTGTTCGGATGTGTGTAACTTCCAAAAAAATGAACTGATTTTCATTGTTTTTTTTTTTATAAACCTTCCTTTCGTTCCCACGAGTGTTTGTACGCCTTTCTTTTTTATCTGTATTACCTGCAAAGGTACTAAAACCTGCAAAAAGCTCACTTTTACCATGCTTTCGCGTCAGGAAGCGCCTTAGTTAACAATGCAACGTCAACAATGTAAAGTCTCAACCTAGCAACAGATCTATCTATCTATATAAAAACTATATAACGATATATCGATACTTATAAGTATGTCAATGCTCGATATATGGATACTAATATATATATATGTCTGTACTTATCGACAAGCGAACATGTCACATACAAATCTGTGGATGTAACATTACAGGAAAATGAAGCGGTAAATTATCCGCCAGAATTTCTAAATTCGCTTGATGTTCCAGGATTGCCTCTACATATATTAAAATTGAAAATAGGAGTGCCAGTCATTTTACTTCGTAACATCAATCCACCAAAACTTTGCAACGGCACACGCCTTGCTATAAAAAAAATTATCGGGCAATACTATAGAAGCTACCATCTTTGAAAGATGCTTTCAAAGGAGAAGATGTGCTTCTTCCCAGAATTCCATTTATTCCATCAGAAATTCCCTTTCACTTTAAAAGAACACAGTTTCCAGTCAGATTGGCATTTGCAATGACAATAAATAGTGCGAAATAGATTTAGAAACAGGAGGTTTTTCGCACGGCCAATTGTATGTGTCGTGTTCTAGAGTAGGAAAACCACACAACTTATTCCTACGCGCGGAAGATGGTAAAACTAAAAACATTGTATAAAAACAAGTACTTCAATAATAAACATTTTGAAAATACATACACTTCTTTCAATTAATTTCACAGAAATGAATAGAACCAAAATCTTTTATGCCACAGCAACGCGTGGCAGGGTTAGCCAGTTCTCTATATTATGTGCACCATTGTTTCTCAGGTTAAACTTAATATAATTTTTTTATCAGTANGCAGGGTTAGCCAGTTCTCTATATTATGTGCACCATTGTTTCTCAGGTTAAACTTAATATAATTTTTTTATCAGTATTCAGAATTAATGTATTATTTGTAAACCATTGATGCAGTTCAATTGTAGTTTGTATAGATTTTTACTCTAGTGTGTATGAAAAAATAATAAAATCTTTAATTTTATTTGTGTTAGATTTTAATTTAACGAAATTGAGTAATTGTGGGAAAGAGAAACCTTGCACATACAAAATAAAACATTAAACTCTTTGTGTCAAAATCAGAAATTACCAAACACATTAATTCTTTACAACTGGTAAGTAAAACAATTACACCATTTTCCACTTGGTGTAGAAGTACAGATGCCACACAAATAGTACCCTTTTCAATAGGATTTAAAATTCTACACAAATCACAAATATGTCTTGATTCAAATGAAACCTTTATTACTGTGATAAGGAAGTAGCTACACCTATTAGCATGAGACATGTGTGAACATATCTAGTTATCCTAAATAATTCCTTCCAAAAATTAGTTTTCTTACTGATAGTGAATGGGATTTGCGTGTTAATATTTCTCTGAAGCATTAATAAATTAATCTCTCTCTCGAAGTTAGTATGTTTCAAAAACAGCATTACATGAAGTTTTAATTAGTCCAGATTAATGCAATAATTTCTTGATGAGAATGTTTATCAAACAAATTCTTATTAACTTTAAATAAATTAGTTAAACAAATTCTGGGACAACTAGTTTGACTTTAGAGCAAAGATCCATCCTCAAGAACTCTAGGTATATTAATATTCAATATAAAATATTTTTAAAGTTTCTCTTCACTTTAAGAAATTATAATGATGATTTACACTGTTAGAAATTTATGTAGGCCTTTGGATCATACTGTTCAGTGCAGGCTTGCACTCTGTGAGTCGCACTGCAATGGCGTCACAAGCATCTCCTTTGGCATCATCTTGGTGACTTGAAATTAAAACTTGTGCTTTTTAGGCCTCTACCTTCGACTGCGTACATTCATAACACGGGCGATGGCTCCCCTCCATCCTGCCCGGCCTTATGACGGGCGATCTTACAACATTTTAAATAAAGTTCGTAGGAGGTGGTCCTATATGACCTGACCAGTATCGAGTCAAGAGAGAGTCCCTGGGCGTACGGAAGTGTAACCCTATCCTGCTTAACACAGTCGAGGTTTAGACAGCTTCCTGATAAGGAAGTCATAAGTGAACTCCTAGGAATGTTGCGTATCAGTATACAATGATGTTTGACGAGGAGAAATCACACAAATTAAGAAACAGTAACTATACAAATCTGTGACATNGTATCAGTATACAATGATGTTTGACGAGGAGAAATCACACAAATTAAGAAACAGTAACTATACAAATCTGTGACATAAAAATGTTAAATTAATAATAAAAATCAGAAAATTAGCAACAGATAATTAAAATAGAATTGTGATAACATTTCTACTATCATCCGGAATGCAAACAAACAAGAAAATATTAAACCGACAGATATAAACATTGTAACGAACTCGTACTATTTACAAATCGTCAACGTCAAATGTAAACAAATGGCAATTCTTATATCCCTATAATAGTCCGATTTATTTTCATATGAATATCATGATTAGTTTTACCTTTCACTATAACCGAGGTATCACCAGCAAACAGCACAACCTTCCTCAAGTCAGTTTGTTGAGGTAGATNTTTTTACCTTTCACTATAACCGAGGTATCACCAGCAAACAGCACAACCTTCCTCAAGTCAGTTTGTTGAGGTAGATAATTTACTACAATCAAGAATAATAGAGTGCAAAGATTACTGTCTTGTGGTACACCATTTATTATATTATATATTAGACAATTTAGAAAAATACTTTTTGTTTCCTGTTTACGAGGTATGACTGCATTAATTTATGAGCAATACTTCTTATTTCATTATGATACAATTTACCCAGTGAATTTCATGATTTACTTTGTCAAACAGTTTTGACAAATAGCAAAAAATATCTAATGACAGTTTGCCAGAATCCACAGCAATAACGATAAATTTTAAGTAGTCAATAATTGCCAGGCAGGTGTTTTTCTCTTTTTGAAACCCATATTGCTGCACATTTAATAACAATCCATAAATATACATAACAGAAGCGTTTCCCTATAGAATATTTTTAGGCTTAAGAGTAGGAAAAAATAAGTCACAGTACGAAATGTATTGTAGGACACTACATGAATTGAATGATTACAGTTATTTGACATAGTAATTGTACATTAAATCCAGGTTGTGTCATAGTTTTTACATGCTGTACTGAGAAATTCAACGAAGGAGAAAGTACGCATCAGAAGGAAATGTCTGCGATATTATACTTGCAGTTTTACTGGAGCAACACATGAACAAAGTGATCAGGTCTATTGCAATGTTAATTTCATGTATGGTCGTATAGTGGAAGAATACACATTATGCATGCAAGTAGATCTTAAGTGAGTGAAGCAATTTGGGCAGCTCTTAACATTGAGAGTCGATGAAGGTGAAGCTAGGCGAGTATAGAGCGTTGCCGGAATGAAGGGGTGGAGGGAAACGGGAGATCCCAGAGAAAACCTGCTGACCAGCGCCATCATCTGGCACAATGCCCACATGCGAAGATCCTGGAGCCACCTGCCAGGAATCAAACCCGGTTCACTTAGGTGAGAGGCGAGTCGTCTAACCACTACACCACCACAGCCCCTCAGTAGATATTAAACAGGCCTTTCAAAAGTGCTCAGTTTACCATGAACAGGCTATATATACCCTATACATTCTATCATCAGTGTACCTGTATGTACTCAAATATGGGGCGACCTGGAAAATAACACCACCCACTCATTTTTACTTTGGTCAACTGGAAAAATTTATTTCTTCGCAAATTATTTGGAAACGTAATTCAGCACTATTATTAAATCTTAGCACTTAAATAAAGGTTCAACATAATCAAATTCTTTGCAGTGAATAATATACAGCAGGGTTATTCAGTTAGTTTTGCCATCGGGCTATTTACAAGTAATTGAAATCTTTGATGGGTCCCACTCGCTCGTTACTAAGTCATGGCAACCTAATACATGGTCTATTTATGTGCGTGAAAATGTACTCAATGAAATAATATATAATTTTATATGCTAGCAATATTTGTGGTTGACATTAAATTAGGTAGTTATATTCAAAAGTATACTTTATATAAAAAAAAAAGATTATCTAATAAAATATTTTGTCCACGGGCTAGTATGACAAGTCTGGTTGGATGCTAAGGGAGTAAGCGCGATATGCTGTATACTCTACACCTCAAATGCATTGGTTCCTGAGGAGGTCGCACTTCCTTTGTCCATCACAATTTTTTTCTAAGATTTTAAGTGATTTGTACTCTAATGAAACACATGTCTATTCGAAAAACATCTACCACATGCTACTACCCAAGCAAAAAAATTGTCTTCAAAAGTTGCAGTTTGTGAAAAATGAGGAAATGACAGTCATATTTTTGTTGGTGAAAATTGTAGCTGAACATAGTGTAATACTTAGTAATCGGATGAGGAGCGTGCAGTGTGTGCCGTCGCTGGTTGCAGTGGAAGAAGTGCAGAATGAGTGGCTGAGGATCAGGGAGAGGTACTCGCGCGAGCGCAAGAAACTCGGCCAGCCCGACGGCGGCACCAATTGGGAACTCATGCCCCACCTGGATTTCTTGGAGGGCGTGGTGAGGTACCGGCGGTGAGTCTCGCCCTTCTGCTTCAGTCACATAGTTGCCGAGGCTGCCTACTGTCAGGAGGGCAATGCAATTTTATATTCATTAGCGCAGCAAATTATTTATATTGAAGAACTATATATAGTTTCCTTTGCATAAAGTCTAAGCTTAACTATGTTGGAAAATGATACCATGAAATCATTAGTATTTCCAACAAACCATTTTCACAAGTTTAATTAATAACATTACCTTCCCATTATCAGTTAACATACAATATGAAAATAAACTTGTTTGTATATATACACAGTTATAAACAGTTTTGCTGTACAAAGCTGATAGTATCACAGTAATTAGTAGACAAGTACAGTAGAAAGTTGATTATCTGAATGTCTGTTATACGACCAACCAGTTATCCGGGCTCATTTTCAAAGTAAAGAGAATAGAAAAAACACGAAAGTCTCTTTCGTCACAGTGTTTCCCTTACCCGCGGAGGAGAGACGAGCTCGTGTGTCGGCTCTTGTGATGTGCCCGTACACAATAAACACATCCGGGGGAGGGGGGGTCATTACTTGTTAACTGATTTATTATTTTTATTTTACGTATAGTTTTTGTTTTGGATAAGCTTACTATGTTCTATGCATGTGTAATAAATGTTACGTTGTGTGAAAATGATTTTATTTTACAAATTCTTTTATCTTCATTTTCAACATATTCCCATTATCCTGATTTTTTATTATCCTAATTACCTTTGGTCCTTATTGGTCCAGATAATCAAATGACTACTGTACTGTTGTTATTGGATCAAGAAAGCCGGACATGCGCACCCTTTACTGGACGTCTGGTAACCGTACCTACAGCCCATGCCATGGTCAGTTTTTGTTTCCAAACTGCTTCAGACAAAGGTGTTCAAATAAGACTGGACAATTAAGATGACATTATAATGACACTAGTTTAACCTTGTTTGTTGGAAAAAAAGTTCAGCTGAGCAGGTTTTATTAACAACTGTATTTAAAATACGTTTTACGGCTCAGCCAATCAGAATGGTTTACCTGACACCACCAAATGTTTAGGGGCCACGGTGGTGTAGTGGTTAGACTACTTGCCTTCCACCTAGGCAAACTGGGTTCGATTCCTGGTTGGGGTTGCTCCCTGCTAGTCTGCGGATTTTCTCTAGGATCTCCCGTTCCCTCGCCCCTTCATTCCAGCGCTGTTCCGTACTCGCCTCGCTTCACCCTCATTGGCTCTCAAGTTCTCCGATGTTAAGAGCGCCCAAATCTCTCCCCTCTACCAGACTTTTAAATGGCAGACACACAGTGCGTGTGTTAATGGAGATGATTAATTTTGTGAGGCTGTCTGTGCCTCTGCACGGTGGGAAATGCCTTCTTTTTTTACAGTTGGATTAGAGTACTATTACATTTAATTGAGTAACACACATCTGTGGCAAGTAAAATGTAAAGCTGTGTGTGTGGTTTTTTTTAGTGCAAAAAATGACATTTTTATTCTTCTTTGCTGCGTAGTTTTTCACTGTAAAAATTTTAAGACTATGCTATGTCATCCGACAATCCCCCTCATTTGAAGGTTTGAATGTTAATATCTGACTATGTGACAGGTGATTTAGCAAATTGATGCAACCTCTGTGAAAGGATCAGTGAGACATCATTTCACAAGGTCCCTGGTTTGAATCCCAGTTAAGTATTGGCAGTTTGCTTCAATCAAGTCCATGTCCCAAATAGAGTGCACAGCTCCAGCCATATATTTGTAATTTAACAACTGTACAGTATTTTCCAGCCATGTCTGTTTACGAAGAGCATTTGAGAGATTTTCTTACCTCCGAATGACTTTGCCTGCAACTTTTTGAAGCTTGCGATGATGTATACACAAGTAATACTACTGCTGTTTTACATTATTTGTTCTAAAGTGGTTACTTTACAGTCGACCCTGAATAATTGTTTGTATTACTTTCAATTAAGGAACCAGTGTTTCTTTCTTGAAGTAACAGTGTAATCGTAAGGCATTTGCATATTGTTTAAAGCACACACTTCCATGTCAGCAACAGTTCAGTAGAGTTGGTGTGGATAACAAATGACATTCAACTTGTTCCATCATTTGCAGGGTCTCCTTTAAAGCGGCATCATCACGCAACAACGATGCACGTGTTGCCTTTGTGCTAGATACTGTGATTCAGTGTTTAAACAGGGGCAGCGGTGACGTAGTGGCCAGGGCGCTCGCCTCCCACCTTGGCGATCCGGGTTCAATCTCCTGCGGGTCCACTCCCGATTTTCGCATGTGGGGATCGTGCTGGACGATGCCGCTTGCCGGTGGGTTTCCTCGGGGTACTCCCGTTTCCCACGCCCTTGCATTCCAGCGCCGCTCCATTCCAGGGTCTCATTTTTGTCATGCCCGGGGATGACTGTCACCTACGGGTCCCAGCTGGACAGACCGTCACTCAGAGGGTGTTGCCTTGCCCTGGGTGCACTCCCCACACGCTATTATTATTATTATTAGTGTTAAAACATTATGATACAGTTCCTCGACAAGGGGGGGTGCGTAGGATAAGGCAAACTTTTGTTTGCAGTGTACTGTAGATCACTTATTCGTATGGAACAACACAAAAAGCTTCAGCTATAATTTCAAGGGCGGTTACGTCCTTCTGGAATAGATTTAGACTATAGGTCGTATGTACTGTATTTTGTCGACCAATTTTTTCATTATGAATCTCCTACTGAAGTTTAGCCTTGTATAATTTCATATTTTACACGCACGAGTCCTAACAAAATGCAGTATCTCCCAAGGAAAGTTATACCTACACAATTCTTTGAAATTGTGGACAGTAAAGGCCATTTCACACGGACAAATATTTATTGGAAGAAAAAATCCCTTTATTTGCCTTTCAGTGAATTGTATTCAATAATCTTTCAGGTCTCCACATTCAAATTTATCACAAACTTTTTAATGAAACCAGTGAAATAAATACCAAAAGTAAATTTTTAGAGGTATCTGCGACTCATGCACGACACAAAATAATTGGCTAAACCACAATAAATTTTCTTCATATTATTTACAATTGGTTTTAAGAAAAATATATTATCTTACTTTGTAACAACTTCAACATATATGCACACTACTCTGTTATGAGATTATTTCCATTAATTTTGTCAGAATAGCTGTTATTGACAATTAAAATTGTTTATTCAAGAAAATTTAGAACATGTTCAAAACAAAAACCTTTAAGGAAAACATTTTCAAGAAATTCAAAGAGAAAATGGCAGTGATTATGACGTTTGTATCACGTCGTATAGCTTTAAATGAATTGAATACAACATAGAATGAAGGTAATTTGAAGAAAAATTTGATTGCGTGAAAGAGCTTTAAGAAAAGTACAGGTGAAATAAATTTGCACAATTTCAAGAATAGTGATGCCGTATTTTACTTTGTTTTTCACTTGAAAGGAAATGGGTAAAAACACTATCAACTGATATATTTTTAATGTTGAGACTATTAACTTCTGTGCCTTGGCCAGATATTTTTATAAATCCATAATGTGATTGAGTTCTCTAATAACCTGTAAAGATATTGGGAGAGCGGCGTAATGTTTCCGGTCATCGTATATTTTGATAAACAAAACATATAGTCAAGACTGCCGTTGTGGTCAGCTTGTCCGACTCCTGCTTCTGGTCTACCAGTGTGTAGCACTCACTGTTTGTTCATAATTATTGGAACTGCAGCCGACATAGTGGGTGGGTACTTACCTCCCGCCAAGGCAGACTGGGTTTGATTCCCGGTGGGACATGTGGGAATCGTGCTGGATCCTGCTGCTGGTCGGCGCGTTTTCTTGGCAATCTCCTGTTTGCCATGCCCTTGCATTCCGTCTCTGCTCCGTATCCACCTTGTTCACCCTCATTAGCTATCGAGACCTTGCTGTTAAAGAGTTTCCCAAACTTCTCCACTCCATTTTTAATACTTAATACCAACCTAATAATCTTGAAATTCTATATTTTGCAGATACAAGTCCGTTAAACGAAAAACTTTGCCTCTGGATGCCATCTTGTCAGTATCAGCTGCCTACGACACGTTTCCTAAGATGAGTACTGAAGTCGAAGCGAGAACCATCGAAGATCAGAATGCTTGCACGAACGATAGTCCAGCGGAACGCGACGATCCCTTGTCGCCTGGGGATGTCTATGACACTCCTGTGTCCGTCCTGAAAAGACCCAAGCTTTACGTCCCTGCAACGTCCCGCCAGGTGACCCCCGTAGCGAGTCCTCCCACATTCAGTGCGAAGCAAAGGGATGGCGATGCGCTCAGAGAGACGCTAAATACATACCTGAGCGTCGTGGCAGAGATGTCGCAGAACATCAACACCTTCCTGCACAACAGGACGGAGAGAACTAGCACCGGCTCCTCTTCCGCAGCGGACTCCGACGAGGAGAGCCTGCGGGGGTTCATCATGGGCTTCTTGCCCTTCTGGAAGGCCATCGCCCTGAAGGACCGAGCCACCCTCATGTCCAGTGTGACCGCTCTGTTCGCAGAGGCCCTCCACAAGAGTGACACGTCTCAGTAAATGTACCTCATTCCAGTCATTTGTGTTTCAGATGCAAGGTTACCACTTGTGTCTTAAACATTAAGTCCCGTGCACACGGGCATTTTCTGCGAGCAAGAAGGTAAACAGTCTCTTGTTCACACATACTCGTAGTGATCTTTCGAGTGTAAAATCCCCATGTGTGCTAGTGCAANGAAGGTAAACAGTCTCTTGTTCACACATACTCGTAGTGATCTTTCGAGTGTAAAATCCCCATGTGTGCTAGTGCAAGATAGGGTCGGCCCTATTCATCAGTATATCTTTTATGGATCAATTGAAATAACAGTACATATATTGATAGTTGCATTAGAAATTAACGATACTTTCTTTATGCTGTATTTTATGATAATTTTAGTTCGATACTGTTAGTAGAAAAATATGTTTGTGTTAAATTTATATTTTTTATGTGAATGACTTCAATAATTACTTACAAAAGTTGCCCAAATGTTACTTTATAGAATTATTGCGGAAAAGTAGACTTCCCACCTAATAGAAAATAAAAAAAAGGGAAAAGGTGTCAGAGATTTTAATTTCTTTGTTAATTTTTGTATTAACTTTGGATTATTTTTCATGCTGAAGAAACAAAATATTTTAAGATTTACAGTTCCTCGTGCATTTTAAGTTCAATAGTTAAGTGCTGCTGTATGGTAGTCCATTGTTTTCCCTAATATTTTAGTAATTGGTTATCAAGTTTTTCTGTAAAATACCACATTTATTTTCATAATACATACACTTATTTCACCTCATCTTTANCGGGTTCGTGTTCGCGAGTTACCGCACGCATTTGTGACATAAATTTTTACTCCTACCATTTTATGTTGTCCAGTTCAAATTTCCAGTATGTAATCGGTAACAGTCCACGTGGTTCGTGGTAAACATGGTGGCTGTTCTTAATGCACGTCACTCGATATTGTCTCTCCAGTTTTCAATATCGATTATCTCATTTTACACAAAAAAAAACATCGCTGTACAGCCACGCGGCCACCACGTGGGAGGTCGCATCGAGTCTTGCCCCTAAGATGGCGCAGCACTTTGACATGACCAAGCTTGGCTACGGCGAAAAAGCCAACTTGATCCGCGATGTTCCCAGAGTTGTGAAGTGATATGTATGTGCCCGGCGCCACAGCTCTGCGGTGAGCTGATGAGATGTAAGGTCGTTAGGTCGATGGCCTAGGGACTCTGGTAACACTCCGTCATACACACGTTGCCGAGGTTGTGGGCCACCTCGCACGCCTTACTTAATTATGAATAATAAAGTGGTGCTGGTTGTTAAGGTATTTATTACCCCGTTATTGTACACAAGACACGTGGCCTGAGTGGCCCGGAACTACGAGCGACCACGGGGTGTTATGATGTGAAGCTCGAAATGCACTTTACGATTCCGATAAATAATAACGTCGCTCTCCCCTAGGCGCTATGCAAGTCAAATAATGAAACGTATGAAGATAATGATTCAAAATACTATGAATGTGACTAGATATGATTCGACTGATGATGCCTTTGCTAAGACTTGACGCGATCGTATACCAGAGTTGTAATGTGATGATTATAAATTGCCCGGCGCCACAGCCCTACGGTGAGCTGGTGAGATTATTTGGGTCGTTCGGCCGACGGCCCAGGGGTTCTCTAGTAATACAACGTCAAATACTATGAAATTGCGAGCTGTTTGGCCGCTGCGCACGCCTAAATTAATAAAGCACTCAAGTTTTTTAGAGGTATATAATTATTTTATTGAACACTTTGATGAAACACGTGGTGACCGCGTGGTCGTATAAACACACTGCTGGAATATAATTACTTAAGGCGCGTGACGCTGCTCTCTCCTCGGTGAGATTTAACATAAAAGTACTAGTTGCTTCGTGAATGATATGATGATGCGATTGTTGAGTGATGCAGCCTGAGAGGCTGGTGCCGAGGTTCTTGTGAAACGAGAGACTTACCACGTCCGCTCGCGCCGATGTGATGTTGCCTACTGTCCTGAGCAATGCATCGGCTCGTGCCACCTAAGCACGGCCGACACCTGGCGGTGGAGAGATGAAACAAATGTGACTTAAATGCTAATGGGATGTAAACATGATATACCTTATATAAACATAATTAAACACAATTTACATAATAAAACACAATTACCCTTGTACTTACATAATATAACATCATTATATTAATATTAAATGTAAGTATTGACTCGTAGCAGCCACTGCATTGCCAACTTGAAAATGTCACATGTCCCTGGCTGGCTATGTATGTGATGATTGTTTTGACACACGATAATTATGGTATACATCAATACTGAATAAATACACATAACTCTAAATAACTATACTGGTGAAAACTATATTGGTAAATAATAATGATTAAATTGGTAAAATGAATAATTAATGACACGGTGCTCTATCACACATGGACAAATACACTTGATATACACTGAACACACTATCATTCTTGTACACATGTGCGCTGGTATGGTGCATCCGGAGTGGAGGACACTACTGCGGCAGCTACAGTGGGCACAAAGGGAACAGTGAACGCCTGGTTCACGTCAGACTTCTGCGGAGCGAGAGAGCTTAACGTCCGGGTCTGTTGAAGTGCTCACGAATACTGGGGGCGAAAGCGTGCACCAGATTTCACCACCTGAGCGCAGTCGATGCCATGCGGTGAAACGATGAAACACAATATACACTGATAGATGATTATGGGATGGAAAATGATATGAACTAAATTAACATAAGAGAACATAATTACCCTTACACAAATACATAATAAAAATGATTACATTATTCCTAAATGTTTGTATTGCACCAGCCACAGTACTGCCAAATGTAGAATGTCTCTGGCTGTGGCTGGGCCGACTGTCTCTGATGACAAAACAAATTATTAATTTTAACTATACACTGATTAAATAAATTAGAACACTAATGTACTTGTACTCGTTCCCACAAGCCTGTCGGTGTGGTGCGTCTTGTGTGGACATACTGCTGCAGTCACAGTGGGCAAAAAGGACTCGTGAACGTGCGGTTCACGTCAGGCTGCTCATATGGCAACACCACAGTGACATGCTGCATGCAGTCAGGGGACAGATAGTGTCTATCCAAAGTAGCCGATAAAATCATCCACCACCATATCCTACTTGCTGTCACTGCTGCCTGTAGCCTTCGGAANCCCCCATCCATCTGAGCTCGCATACAAAAAGCACTGTCCCTGTGGAACTGCTTTTGCGACAGATGGCCGGCTCCCCCATACCTAATGCGGGGTTAGTGTTGGCAGTTGGTCCAAAATTGGAAGGCCGACCATGATACACTGCGACTTAAATCCCTTTTCTCTTCCAAGGGCTCCCTACATCTGCCACCTCAGGGCCACAGCCACCACCACCACCACCGAGTCTGCTGCCGAGAAATTGGAGGCCATCTCTGCATACCTCCAAACCACCTTCGCCTTAGTCTCCCTTCCATCTCTCTCCTCAGACTCTTCTGGGGATGAGGACAAGGCCCCAACCCCCTTTTTACCCTCTAGGAAACACACATTTTTACACAATATAACCTTCCCACTTCTCTCTGAATAACACTCCTTCCAGCTAGCCACCCGAAGTGAATTTTTATCCATCCTCTCCACACTCTGCCTTATGGCAGCTGCAGAAACCGAATCCATACCAGCTCAACTCCTCTGTTCCCTCTAATACAAAGCCACAGTCTTTCTCTGCCAACTCATTAATGCCATCATTCTCCACTGCCACTTCCCTACCTCTTGGAAATAAACCATACTTGTACCCATCCCCAAGCCAGTCAAACCCCTAGCATTTCTCTCATCCTATCGCCCCATCTCCCCCATTCCCGTCTATCCAAAGTAGCCGATAAAATCATCCACCACCATATCCTACTTGCTGTCACTGCTGCCTGTAGCCTTCGGAAATACCCCTCGACCTCGCAAGAGTCTTTGACTCCATCCCCCGCGTGTCTGCCACGGACATCCCTCCCCACCATACCCTACTCATCTGCTCATTCCTGGAGGGCCGTTCCTTCCAGGTGTGGTTAGAGGGTATCTACTCTCCAACACCTGCAACATCCTATCTGGAGTCCCACAAGTCTCCATCCTCAGCCCACTTTTCTTTGCTCTCCATATAGACGACCTCAATAGCCCTCAGCCACCTACTACAGAGCCCAACATACCGACTAAATCTGCCTCCTTTTCTCCTCAGTCCACGAGTAAATGATCATCGTCCGCCTCAATCGTGGTCTCTCCTTCCAATCCCAGCTACATACCCACAGCATCGGGGTAAGTAACACAATCCAAAGCCATCTTCTCCCTACTCCATCCAATTGAAGCACACCCTCTCAAAATCTCTGCCACCGCCATTCCCTGGACAACCCGACTCGGATACCTAGGCGTAAATTTCGACTCCCATTTCAACTTCAATTCTCACATATATTCCATCATTACCAAAGCCCACAAAGTCATTATTCAACTTGCACCTGTCCAATGCCCATTCTCAGTCATCGTAACAGATACCCGAATCACCGTATTCTGCTCAATCATCCCACTCATCACAAATGCCTGTCCCACCTGGTCACATGGTACATCCCCTACATTCCCCTCCCAGCATCACGACAAGTCCTAGCAGCAGTCAACCTCTACAATTCCATCCTTTCTACACTCACAGATAACTTCAACAAATCCTGCACCAAACCAATCATTCTACAGCTCGCCACCCTGCTGGCGAATTTTCGCCACCCAACATCTGAGGAGATAAGACCCAGAGGAAGATGATGAAGAAGCCACCAGACCATCGGACAGGTTACAACAGCCCGTGGCAAGGTTTATGTAGCACTGAGCCACCGCCCATCCCCTTCTCACACATCTCCCGTACTCAATTTCTATTCTCCCACAAATCTCTCGCCCACAACCAATCATCTAACAACTTTCACCGGAACTCCCCCGTAAGCACGCCGCCCACACATTTAATTATTATTACCACTCAATAGCCCAAATTACTATCATCCCGCACTTTTCTGAACCAAGTCCGAACGTACCTCTGGTCGGAAGTGTTCCCTTGAACAGAAAATCGATTCAATAAAGCTAAACAAAATAAAGTTCTCATACAAAACTGTTTATTTTCTGGGTTAATAGTGTTAAAAGTATAAGTCATTATAATGTGGTCAGGGTTGGAGAATGGTAGTGACATCACTGCTGCACCATTATTTCGGGCAGAGTTCTGGCGGGAAACACTCACCAGAGATGTCTTGTAGATTTCTTACCGGCTGCTCTGCTGTTGTGGGTTGTGACCGAGTCATGCAGGTGGCTAGGCTGCACTCCCGATCCTCTACATCTGTATTGAAGGCTTAATTATGGCTCGATAGGCTTCTAACCACGATCGGCACAGTACCGCCGCGGGTGCCCATTGTGAGGTGCACAGTTATGCTGGTATCAAGTTAGTAAATTGAGAGTCGTAAAGCCACACCACATACCAATTCAACACAGATATAAGGAAAGGGCACACTGCAAAAACTTTGAAACCCTTAGAATGGCTGGTAGGTGGGTCCAGCTCCCGAAATGCCCTTTAAGAGGCGAGGCCTGTAAATCAAAGCACTGACTTTCGGATTACAGTACTTTTATGTATTTCGACACTACAAACAAGTTACAGTGTTCACGTCGTTAAGCGGACCCGATGCATTAAACCCCTTCGGGGGCTGACGTGGGAAAAGTGAGCGCTTGCTGTCCAGATAAGAAAGGAGAACATACACTCCTGTGGCTGTATGTCTGCAGGAGGTGTTGGGGTGCTCCTCCCAGGCAATAACATTACTTTAAGTTATATTGTTGTCAAAAGAGAATTTAAAACTATGGTTCTTGGTGGATGACAAATATGTTGATGAAGTTCCCGGGAGTTGCGAACCACACTGCCTGCTCTGTTGAAAGCCTGATTCTGACTAAAGGGCTGCTGGTGTCTTTCTGGCTACTTTCAGAGAAGAAGGTAGAAGCTAGAAATGCATGAGCATGGTCGCAGGTTGTAATGCCCCTGAGAGGGTCGCTCTACTGGTGTTGTATTGAGTGGTGCCAGTGGGTGCTGTTGACGGGTTAGCCAGTGCCTGGTAATGCTGAGGGATGCACAGTCCTGGCAGACTATGCACCGGGCCCACATGGCTGGACGGCGTCGGTTGGAGAAGCATGGGGGTGTGTCGCTCGCGTTACCCTCTCTCATCGTCACTGCTGCTTCTGCTCTAGTATGGTGATGACGGTTTTGCCAGTAATGTCGAGGGTGTCGGTGGAGTCCCTGTTGAGGTGTTACCCGTCGCACAGCTGCACTCGGTGGTATCCTCTGTCGACGTTGATGGCCACGGAGAGACCAGCCTCTCTGGGCGTGCTTCCCCCAGCTGTCTCATCATCCGTATGTGGTTCGGCAGGGTCTGCTGGAGTGGGTGCCTCGAAATCAGGCATCATGACGCAGGGCACAGTGACGTGTACAGGTGTTTTAGTTTCCGTTGGTGATATTTCAGCCGCTGTAATGTGTGATGCTGAGTCTTGTCCTTCACCTACTATCCCTGAGGGAGTTTGGATGCCTGGCGCCGTGGGGAAGAACAAGTCTCGTTTTGTGTGGCAGTCTGACGATTCCGCCACTTGCGTTGCAGGTTCGTCGTGTAGTGACTGTTGTGGTTTGGCGTCTGTGGACTCTGCTTGAGCTTCGTGATGCACAGCTTGACTGAGGTCGTCCCTGTGGACGCAGATGGTCTATCAGTGATTGATGCAGACCAGAAATGTAGTGGCTCCTAAAGCCTTTGTGACTACATATGGACTACTCCACTTGGTGTCAAGACCAGCACAAAAGTTGTTGTGTACCGAGGACAACTGATGCTCCTTGACGAAGACCTTCTGCCCTGGTCATAGTAGCTTCGGTTGTCGTGAAGTGAGGTGTACCCACTGGTGTACACGGGCCGCTTCCAAACTCTGTGTTCTCCGCCGTTTCCTGGCAGTGCTGCTCTCTGATTCAATGGCTCCCGCTGCTGGCAGACAGTTTTATTCGCCTGGGTGTGTCAACTCACACCCCTGCAATTTTGCGGGAAGTGACATTCCTGTTGCCTTGTTGGTACGACGATAGAGTGCGCTGGGCAGCTAGTCGGTCCAGTATGTGTGGTCTTTCCTCACACGTAGGCACAGCGGGATCTTGAGGTCGTGGTTTCTGCACTCTGCGGGGTTGGCATGAGGATGATAAATCACTGTCGTCCTTTGCAACACTCCCCACTTTGAACAAAGATAGCGCCACTTCCTTCCGACAAGTTGTGTCCCACTGCCGATCAGTAATGTTTGGGGATATCACCACCGTGAGAAAAACTCGTTCTCCAGGACGCTGCCGATGTTCCTTACACGCACGCTGGGCACTGCATACACATCTACCCACCTGGAGAACAGGTTGATGACGACCACCACGAATATTTTCCCCATCGATGTCTTGTGGCAGAGGCCCATCAGGTCAAGGGCTACCATCACAGACGGCTCGCTAGGTGTGCTCGTTTGTTGTTGTTGCTGGCCGTCGGTGCGTCAAGCATTAATGTGGTTGCATGGTAGACACTCTCGAACATAATAGCTTACATTGCGTGATATACTGGGCCAATGTAAGTGACATAATAAGTTTGCGTGTTTTGCTTCCAACCTGGGTGCCCTGCAGATATTTTGCAGTGCATGTAGTGGAGTACGTCTGCACATTGTGTGGTTTGCACTTAGATTTTTCAGGCGGTGTTGTCTCCACGTTTCCATGTCTCCAGTCGGTTGTCGATTATGCGCCAACTGCCATTGGTCTGCTGGTAGCAGAGTGTGTCCTTTGCCTGCGTGTCCTGGTCCATTGTTTGTGACTTTACTGCAGCATCACAGAGCTTGTCGATCTTGATATTTGGTGCAACGAGGTTAGCACAGGTTGGTTTGTTGGTGTCACCGACATGTTCGGAAGGCGGGGGATGCATACCTTACCGCTCTTTCACATCATATGCAGTGCTTACTGTACTTGATGCCCCAGACAGCAGGTCGGTCTGCTGGTTCTCGGTACCTGGGGCATACTCTATGTTGAAATCGTATGCTTGCACTAGCATTGACCAGTGGGTCAGTTTGCTCTGTGCTTCACGCTCACTTTGCAACCAGATCAGCCAGCGGTTGTCAGTCCGTAGCATGAAGTGATGGTACTCCAAATAGGGATGGTACCATTGTAGCACCCATACTACTGCAAGGCACTTTTTTTAATTTGCATCATATAGTTTTTTGGTTTGCCCGAATCTGGCACTGCTGTAGTCGATGATAAGATATTCGCGTTTGCCGCTGAGTTGGAACAGGATGGTTGGCTAGGCCTTAATCGATGGCGTCCGTCTGGACATAGAGATGTATATTGGGGCCATGGCGTGCTAAGACCTTGCACTCCCTAAAAAGGCTCTCGATAGCCAGGAAACTGTCCTCAGCATTGGCGATCCACTCGAACTTGTGGCTGGATGACATGAGTGCTGTGAGATGTGCAATTATTGTTACAAAGTCTTGGATGTATTCACCCAACCAGTTCAGCGAGCCAAAACATTTCTGTACCTGCTTACAGGTGCGTGGTCTCTAGTAGTCTTCTATCACTCACAGTTGTTCGTTGTTCAGTATGTTACCGTCTTCGTCCACAATGTCTCGCAGGAAGTACAGCTGTACTTTTCCTATGTGGCATTTGTGGTTCGCGCACGTAAGCACATTGATGGCAAGGTTCTTCAGTACTATGGAGAGTTGTCGAATGTGGTCCCCACACATCTTGGACCAAAAATGACAACGTCTCGGTAGGCGAGTGTGAAGTCACCTACCAGACTGTCTAGTACCTGACCATCATGGCTTAAAATTTTGATGGTCCGAATTTCAACCCGAACAGCATCGAACAGAATTGAAACTGGTTTCCATCCAGCATGGCGAATGAAGTTTTGTGTCTGTCTTCTGGCTTCACTGGATCTTTCCCAAACACCATCGAATTAGTAAAGCTGATGGACACGCCCGATGATTATGTCGTCCGCACAGTGCTCAGTCCTTGTTCTATTGTGGCATAGCGAATGGTCGTAGAGACCAGTGTAAGTGGGTTCTCATCATACTGTAGAGTTCGGTATCAAAGACACATGTACAGAATAAATTGGAAGCAGGTCTGACATATAAGGCCTGCAGTGGCTGCAACTGTAAAATACCAAGAAAGTGGTGCGAGAAAAACCCTAAAAATTGATTAAAACCTCTGGGGTTGGAAAACGAGCTGACGGAGAATTGCTCCGAACATGGGGGATACTACTGAGAAAAGCACAAAGGTTCCGGCCAACTTACGTTAAACTATTGTCTTTAATAGTAAGAACAAAATATAAGGGTTTCCAGCGACGCGACGAACTTGCAACGCCTACGACTGGTGGAATCAGACTGCCGGAGAAAGTGTGGGCGAGCAGAATCCTCTGCAGTAAGCTTGCGAGACACCGCAAGGTAATTTAATTAACTGACTTCATTACATAGCACTTGAAACTTATACACACCAAAGCACTGAAATATTCGGGGTGAATATCCTTGGTCCTGTAGAGAGTTCACAGTTCTTAATTATTAGTTATTTAAATAGAAAAGATTAATATGTGGCTCCTAAAAAGTTACGTGAGAAATTTACACCTGTCAAGTTCTGTGGCACTCGGCGACTGTGACTGTAAAAATAAAATTAATGAGTAAATATTCCTTACGTAGAGTTTGAATTTCCCAGGTACACTTTCCCTCTTTAAAAATTACATAAAATACTTTTAAGAACGTGACCCTTGTTCTGTATGCCTAATTAAAAATGCACGTGGCTTGCTATGAGTGTTTACTGTGGCAGTATGTAATGCGAACTGTCCGCAGCAAACTCACACGGTGGTCCATGTTATTACAGGCCTACGATTTCGTGGTGGAACACATTCCAGGTGAAGAAAACCATCTAGCCGACGCTTTTTCCCATACGCCCTGTACAACCGAAATAGCATGTGATGAAGACGAGTGGGAAGTCCTATTCCCGCCAGACAGTCCGCCGGTTGCCCGGCTACAGATGTCACAGTAGGCACGAGTAATGCCACCCCAAGACCAAACAATTGATGCGGCATACGAACGAGTACTCACCACACAACAGATGTCTGCAGATGTCGCAAAGCACCGGGCGCAGTGTGACAGAGAACAGATTGCCAACTGGCGCGCGGTCGATAACTGCCTGGAGACCCGACCCACAGAGGTAAAGGGGAACTGGTGAATGTACATCCCGGAGGAGGGACGAAACTTCGTCCTGGAACACTCGAACGTCAGCCGCCTGGCGGGACACCTGGGAGCCGTGCAAACCAAGCGGAGCATACAAACACACTATTTCTGGCCAGGGTTTACCCAACAACGGCGGGAATTTGTATGTGTCTGCGAAACATTTAACCGCCTGAAAACGACTCAAAAACGTAGCAGAATGTTTTCTTAGCCTGCTGGGGTTACTCAAAGATAATCATCTCGACAACGGATCGCAGTTCAGGGGAAAGCAATGGTGGTGCTCTGTACCAAATGGCGGACAGTACACCACACAACAGCAGTTTACCACCCCTGCATGAATCCCACAGAACAATGTAACCAAGAGTTCAAGGTACAGTTCCAGCTTCGCGTGGGGGAGTTTCGCACTACCTGGGCCACCCACATATCAGAGATACTTTTCTGCCTGAGAAAGCGACTGAACGAAGCCACTGGCCACTCACCCGCAGAATTACTATACAGCCACAGTCTGGCATTACTCGGGAAATATGCATACCCACAACCGACAATGAACTCAGGACCCTCCGAAATGGAGACATGAGAAGGATACCGCAGTCAGAGGTTCGAATGGGCCAGGGAACGACAGTAATGGTACGTCCAACAGTGGCTGCAGAAACTACACATCCCCAATAGAGCTGCAAATTGCACATACGTCTCCATGTGAGAACACCAGCAATCATCTGCCTTTCAAATTTCTGTGTAGGGTTCGCCCCCTCTTGAAGTGGACCCACACAGTGTTACGGCTGATCGAAAATACCGACTACATCATCCAGATGGGTATGCAAAGGCAAGTTAAATTCCATTGTGTCGACGTACGGGTTGCAGCAGGGGTGCTGACACCGGGATTCGCGACGCCTCAAGGTAACTCCAGTCAGAGACAACCGACCGAAGTAATCTCGGCCGATACGGGATGGATATCACTGGCATTAAGCACGCACAGACTACCAGGTCCACCAACACTGACGCCTTCAAGGACATCTCGGTAGTCAGCTGCTATGGTGGTGCCACGTGCCCTGGCGACGTGCACAGAGTGTGTCCGGAATGATGACTAACCACCAGATGCCCATCAGGTAACATCCATAACCCTAGGTGCCCCGTTTCAGACTGCCAGGTCACGTGACTCATCGGTGGCTAGATCCAGTTCCGGGTCGAGCATCTCCTCAACAGGGCTACCATAGTGCCCTCAGCTTCAGCGACACTGGTTGCAGAGGTACCGCAGCAACAGCAGTAGTAGCACCATTGTCTCGATGGCGACAGGGCCACGAACCTGCCGAGCAGGTACAGAACCAGCCGACCGACTCTGCCAAACCAGTAAGATCTCACCTTCCAAGGGCCAGTTGAACTGACACCAGTTGGTAAGCAACCCTGAAGTAGTGTGTTGCAGCTCTGTACAGCTTATCTCGTCGAGATGTGTACGCCTGCAGCTCATGCACCGCTCAGTCACCTGTTGCACCATGTGGCCCAGAGTCGTCCCTGCCCGCCATGACAGAGGCTTCGCAGAATTAGGGGGGGGGGGCATTTCACGTGGAGTACACCTGCTTGGCCTGGCACGACCACTGTTATGACGTCATCGGCCTACATTCGCTGCACCAGTGCGGTCCGCGTAACACGCACGTCGTGCATCCCGATGCATTCCCGCATGGTTCACTTGGGAATGGGTCATGATCTGATACAGAGTGATCCAACCAAGTGCCTGTAGTGTCCCTAGAGAAATGTGTAATTAGTGTTAGAATGTGTATTTAATAGCATTAAAATTTATCGCCTATGGGCAAATGTTTTGAAATTTACCCTTAGGGGATGGCGAAGCAATCATAGATTAAATGCACCACATGTGCATATTTAATGAGGTGCAGATTAGCAAGGTTAGGGAATTTTAAGTGTTCTAATTAATTTTACGAGTGAAATTGTGTGACAAATCTAGCCAATTAGTGACGTGGGAAATAATTAGCCTTTCTTTCAACCTGACTGTTCCGGTAGTAGAGTGCTCAAAACTTGACAGACTTAAATTTTCCACGTGCAATTCAAGGCACCACATTATCATGTGTTGTATTTAAATTAGTACTTAGGAAATAACTCTGAACTCTCCTCAAGCTAAGGGATGTCCATCACGAACGTTTAAGTATCCTTTTGT